>JXOV01011893.1:424-11894 GCA_001014945.1 Clogmia albipunctata
TGTCCTAAAATACATAAAATAATTGAAAATTAAAACAGTAAACTTTTTTTTATTATAATTATATTAAATATTTGACTTAATTAGTAACTAGTTTAAATCATAAATTATTTTTTTAGTTTATTTTTTTATTTTACTAAACATCTAATTTTTTCACATTTTGGGTTTTTGGCAAGAACTTCTATATTTATAGTCTAAATTCAAACAAAATTGAAACATTTGTACATTACAATCTATTTAATCCGAAATAAGAGCCAAAAAATTTTTAAAAAATTTTCCGAAGAGTAATTAATTTTGATCAAGTATAGGTTTGTTGCAAATAATTAAAAAAATGTATGCGAATTTTTCCATACAGCAATATCGTTTCATCCTTTTACGACAGGGGGCACATTTTCTCCCAATGCGCGAACAAAAGAGAGTTTTTGGTGATTTTTTTAGACTGAAATAGTTGGTAATCTATTACTCAATATATACAGCGCGAAAAATTGTTTCACTATGTCATAGTAGGCAGCCAGTAACTATCTTTGGAAGTTTGAAAACCAATATTTCGAATTATGAGAAAATTGTATAAAAAATTTTCGAGTTCAAATAAAGTAATGATGGCTATCGAAAACTGAGCTCATTATGCAATGTGGTTGACAATATGGGCACAATAGGACATCGAATAAAGACACATTGTAATCTGTGCGAAAAAAGCCTGGCTTCTTTCTTTCGTTTCAATGCTCGACAATATTAGTGTCAAGGAGGTTTTACTGTTAAAAATTGAGTAACTATTCATATAAATTGATGAATTTCGTTAACGCAAGTCAAACAATAATAATTAAAAAAAGCACTTGTGCTGTAATAACGACTTTGACAGAGCAAATTTGAATGCCACACTATCAATTTTTAGCAACAAAAAGCATAAAACCTGTTTATGGGGTTTGAAGTGATTGTCGTAGGCTGGAGATTTTTTTGGCTTGTGAAATAAAGAAAGGTATACGTATAAACTACGAACTAATTTTTCTCAATATCAAAATTCTGACACCATTTTTTTACGTTGAATTAAACATTTTTTAATTCAGTCCATTATGACAGTCACACAAAGAGAGCGGTAAAAACGACAAATAATTTTTATTAGTTTTTGTGTATTTTAATATTGTTGTCTAATAACTTTGCTAGTAATTTGTGAAGTTTAATATTTATTTTTAAATATTTTGAAATCGACTAATTGTCAAAGATATTATCATTAAGTTACTTCAGAGATAAAAAGAAAATCATGAAACACTTGTTTTAAAATCTTTTTCATAGTAAAGAACAAAGAACTTGACACGCAATTCATTGCAAAGAATGAGGTTTCTGAAAATAAATGCGATGATAAATAAAAGGGAGACTCTGAACGGGGAAGGAAAAATGACAAAAATACATAGATGCCTTTGGTTATCCATTTCCGGTCGATCAGATAATTTTTTACACTAGTCTTTTCACTTGGCTCCAGGCTGAATAACGTTTTCTTTGATAAAATGATGGTTTACTTTCTTGGAAACGATAACATGACTTTTATGGTCAGTCCTGAACGAACCGAAAATCACACCAGACACATAATCTATTATCGGAAGAGCTCAAGGGGAAATTCTGCGAACAAAATGACCAATAACGAATACTACATTAGAGAGATTCTTTATTGAATTTTTTAAACAAAGGCCAAATTCAATCACTTTTAATTCGTAAATTGATACTTTGTTTAGGTTTTAAAATAAGCAAAAGGTTAGATAACAATAAGATATCTTCGATACCATAAACTAAACTTTGACGTTTGCGAAGTTGGACTTTGGAATGGAAATGCGTACTTTAGACAAGTCATTTTCATTTTGATTGAATAAATCCCTTATTGTTGGTTTGTTTTTTTAAAAGTGAGTTTATGATTCTAATAGAAAAAGGACATAATTTGAAAACATAAAAAGGTAATCTAATGTAATTCACATTGACAGGCCACAATTTATCAAGCAAATGATAAAGGCACAAATGAGATTCTAGGTTAAAGCGTCATCGTCGTTAAAAGGGCTTGAAGTAATTGTATTAGTATCGATAAGAGAACTAACTCATTTGGCGTAGTAAAACTGTCATTATCCTTGAGGTTAATAAAAGACTAGAGAAGTAATTCTTTTACTCGCCTCGCACTTCATTAAAGTCTTTAATTCATATACCTATTAAAAACTACATTTATTAAATGATTAATTAAGCACCTTCCAAATGACGTTACTTTGATATTCAAAGGTAATATTGTCACTTACATTTTATAAAGACAGATTAAATCATACAATGTATAAAGTGTATTCCGAAAAAAAGTGAACAAATGTAATATAAAATCAAAGTTTATTTTTTAACTCATAATCTACAAAATATAACAATTTAATAATGATATGTGCCGCATAAGATTATGTGTTTTTATATTTCAAGGAAGAGAACAAAATATACTAAATTGAAGTACAGGTAAAAACATCTAGACACCTAGACTAAAAATGTTGGACGCCGTGGAATACGACATCAAAAGAATGATATATATCAAAGCTAAGTATTTTTAATATATAAAACTCGATCTATGTCAATGAAAACAAATTGAAGGAAAAATTAAAAAATAAATGACTTAACTACTTCTATTATAATGTATTATGATTTCATATCTATAATAATAAAATCAAGTTTAAATAGCAAGTCTAGAATTGAACTTATTTTCTTCAATCAATAAATACAATGAAATTTAGTGCAGTGTAATTTCATTCAATATATTTTCCTGAAAAGTTTGTGGTTGAATTATCTCAATCATTCAAATAAAAACTCAATTCAAACAACACAATCGAGTTGCTTCTCAGCTTCACGTGATAATTGAAAAAATCCCAATAAATTTCGTCCATTGTTTTATTTATTTAGTACATCGGAAAGGAAATGAACCCATGCATGAATTTTTGCCAAAGAGAGGGATTTTCCGACCCGGTCCGTGGTGAGATCAGATATGGACAATCTGATTTATAGTNCGTGATAATTGAAAAAATCCCAATAAATTTCGTCCATTGTTTTATTTATTTAGTACATCGGAAAGGAAATGAACCCATGCATGAATTTTTGCCAAAGAGAGGGATTTTCCGACCCGGTCCGTGGTGAGATCAGATATGGACAATCTGATTTATAGTTCCTTTTCAAGTTCTGGTTTGCTGAAAATGCATCCAGGACTTTTTTCTGGCTTTCAGCTTCCCCATTCCCGATTTTATGCTCTTCCATTCCCAAAATTACGCTGGTGATTACATTGGACTGATTTCCATGACAATGGGCTCACTGCATGTCCTAGATTCAATTTCATCATTAGGATGAAACCAAAAACAAACAAAGGCCCCATTATTACTATTAGCCAAACTGATTCATTTTCAATTCCTTCAGTAGAAATGAATGTTTTGCATAGGTTAAACTATTTTCCATAATTCGGTTTGTTTATTGAAATTCTCAAATTTGTTCATATCCACAAATACTCACCTATAATCACAAAATTGCCTTTAACATTTTCGATTATGATAATCATAATGAAAGCAAATCTAATACTTCTCGAGCATCATTTAACCTTCCAATTCGTAATGGGCATTCATGCACGGTATAACACAAATACACTTTTAACTCTGTAATGAACAATTTTTTTTTATTGAATTGACAAAATTACCATAAATAAAGATAATTTTAAGAAGTATGAATCCGAAAAAAAGGAAAATGCAATAATTGTAGATTTTACAGCTTCCCAAAGTTAGCGAGCCTTTAGGCATTCATCTCATGGTCTTATACTTTTCTCAATCAGACGTCTTCACCAAAAAAAATTACACTCAACTTTTATTATGTTGAGTGCAAAATGCCCAGGTGTAAAGTCAACTGTTCTTTAACGAGTGAGACGAAGGATAGAATGTTTTTACACTCGTTAAAAAACAGTTGACTTTACATCTTTGTATCACAACTATTATATTCAATATGATTGAAAACTGCTTTTGTCTATTATATATTATCACTTAAAGTTAGTGTGCCTTAAGGTCCGCTTGAGCATTTAATTGTTAAGTAATATCNGACGAAGGATAGAATGTTTTTACACTCGTTAAAAAACAGTTGACTTTACATCTTTGTATCACAACTATTATATTCAATATGATTGAAAACTGCTTTTGTCTATTATATATTATCACTTAAAGTTAGTGTGCCTTAAGGTCCGCTTGAGCATTTAATTGTTAAGTAATATCATAAATTTTTAAATTAAAAAATACTCTTATAATATAACTAAGTTTTTTTTAATAGTTTAGGCAGATGAATTTTATTTTGAAGAATTCTTTAATTGAGAAAATAATTTATTTTTTAACAAAAAATAAAATACATCTGATCATATAAGTGAATATCCTATAATTGGAGATTTTCAATAAAAAACTTTAAAAAATATTCTATTATTAGGGTTAAACTGTCAACACTTTTGAGCTGGGCTTAAAAATCTTTTCAGTACAAACAAGTTTTGGTGTTTAAGCATTAGTTCCTGTCAAGAGCATTTGGATCAAATTTTACCTGTGTAACATCTAAATTTTTTTTTAGTTTTTATTAATATTTATATGAAATAGTTGTTATTTAAGGTCTAAGTGAATAATAATACACTGTGAATTAAGGTCAAAACCGCACTTGTTTTTTCGTGATATCTCTTGAACCAAAAGATGCTGGAACTTCTAATTTACACACAATATATCTTTTAACAGATTAATCAATCTTTATTTTAATATGGTATGGCTAAAATACATTGAGCCGTTTGTTAGTTACGGTGCGTAATAGCCTAAAAACCCGCTATATCAGACTATATATCTGTTTAGTAGTAAAAAACGAAAGATAACTAATGATCTGTTCAATGTAATTGATTACGTAATTGAAATTCTCGATTTTAATTAATTTTTTTTTGTTCTTTTATAATTATTGACCTAAATAATTAAAGAACTATTAAGATCATTATGGAAATTAAATTTTTAAAATCCAATAAAAACAAGGAACAAAGAATTAAATTGAGAGTGTCACTACGAAAAAGGTAGTTATTTTTGAAATTATATATTAAACTTTAGAGATTTCTTTTTTTATAATAAGCCATCGCCATGAAAAAGAAACGAGGTCAAATTTCATATAAATCAGTTGAACCACCGTTTCATGTTTTCTTATTTTAACCCACCTTTTTAATGTGTTCGTGACTGGATATTTTTTCTTATTTTTAGTCCAGGAAACACCGACAAGGGAAATGTGATGACATTGACTGTGATATAACTATCCCTAAAATGTAATTTCCTTATGAATTAAATATCGGAAAATTAATACTTTGTATTTTTAATCATTAAAAATATTATATAGAAAACCATGAAAAGATATTTTAACAATCAAAATCCCCTCTATTAGTAAATATGTGATGGATAATTGATTGAAAAGACCAAAAATATAACTTGCCCTAAGTTTCTTTAACGATTGTAGAACCTTTTTCTGATTAATTGACTTAGATCTTTCTTCTTTTATGAAATAGACATATATTGAATACCTGAATCGATGTGAATATGTAAGGAACCTGTTTAAATTGCTCAAAAAGATAGTGGCTTTAAATGGAAATCAGTTTATATAATTTATTTTTCATCTCCAGGTCGAATAAAGTATCTTTTGGATTGAGGTATTTAATTCTGAATATTCTTCTGATAAAGGTGGGAAAAGAAACTAACAAAGTACTGTGCTATTCTTCCTATTCGTCCTGTTGATTCGAATTCATTATAACTTTCCCACTTTTATGCCGAGGGTTTCTTTTGATTATTTTCCTGAATTACACATCCGCTCCACGACAAACTAAGACGACTTTATCCTCGTCTGTGATGGATATTCCCAGTTAATTTTACTTCGTCAGCCAGTCAGACAAAGTTTTTGTTGGTCAATCAAAATGATCAGAATATTAATGCTCTACTATCTAAATAAATTTGTTTCATCCAATCAATAAAGTTGGGGTTTTCTATTTTCATTTATTTCTTATTTAAAGTTACTAAAACTATATTTCTTTTAATAATTAAATATTATACTCATATAAGAAAAAACAATGAATGAAATATTAAAAGATGGGGTTTTAACATCTAATAAATATGAATATGTAAAGAATTTCAAACTATCAATCTTATTTACAATATCTTCTATAATAATCAAATATTTTATGATTCAAACCAGGGGATTTCTTTATTTGACAGAGATTGAACTGTAACATTATTTATAAAACATATCTTTTTTAGGCAGTTTTATTCAAAATTAAATAATCGTTTTATTAATAATTAAGATTAAGTTTCGTACAATGTTTGAGTTTTTTATTTTCTATTGCCTGAAACAAAATATAATTTATCTCAATAGTTCCAAATAAAATTTTAATGACTTTCAGTAGACCGTTTTGTTATGTTTTCTAAATTGGAATTGATGATTTGGTATGAAACTTGGAAGAAGAGGAAAAAACGAAGGAGGTAGTAAAATATTAGGAAATTTTTGTTAATCATATGAGCCACCTTCTACGTCGATGAAAATAGACCAGACCAAATCCCAGCACTGATTAGAATACAATGTAATGTAAAATTGAACCAAACAACCCATGATTGAGTTATAGCCCTCACTCATCTACGTGAATTGATCATCAAACTCAAATTCTTTATCAAAATATTTCATTCAAATAAATATTGTGAATGAATTTTTTCTTAGAATGAAGCTTATTGATGTTATCGTCTTTGCTAAAAGGCTAAATTGCTTAAAAATATCCTAATTAAATAAAAGAGACATTGTTTGAAAAAGGACTTTCGAAAAGGGCCACTTTGTTGTCAGAATTGGTCCTTCAGCTATTGGATGAAAGATTATGTGCTGGCTATGATTTTTGATTTGGTCTGCGCAGACCATAAAAATCTTGTTATCGTTTATCTTAAGAAAATAAACCCGTCTTTATCAGATTACTAATAATCCAGACCAGAGCCATGTCTGTAAAAAATTACCCGAATCGTTTCATCGATGTATTGTATGTCCTTTTGCAATGTCCTATTATTTTATGATGCCATTTTTTACAGATTTCGTTGGCAAATAAATTGGGCTTCGTGTTATCTTTTCTACTCTTATTGTTATTTTTCTTTAGCATGTCTTTTATTTTATTTCATTGGTTTAAAGTTCCTTTTCAACGTAATACATCGATTTTTTATCCAATTTCCGATTTAAATTTAAAGATATTATTAAAGTTTTTCAAAAACTTTAGCTGATAAATTTTGAACTTAAAATAAGTTTGAGAAGTCTTTTGGAATTAGTTCATGTTACGAATGATTAAGAAATTTTTATAATGGAGTTAGAAATTTTTGTCACTATTCAAATTTTTAAAATATTTAGTAAATTAAAAAATATAAATAAAAAACATCTTAAACGAATTTATTGAAATTAACTTTGGTATTTTGGAAAGAAATTAAAAATAAATAATTTTGTCTAGATTTTATCTATAAAATAGCAAATCAAAAGAAAATTTATTCAATCCATTGAGAATGGCATTCCTCCGGTTTTGGTTGGATAACAGCATTTAATTTAGCTGATTGTATAATTGGTGAATTTGCGCTTGAGGTTATCCCATTAATCCCGATCTGTTTTCAGATAATCACTTTGCTGGTGTGGAGACAGGGGATAGAGTACTTGGAAGTTCAATGCCATTATCTGGATAATAAATCTGGGAATGATAATTCATTAAATACTGTTTCGGTCATAAAACCCCATGACTCTTTTTTAGTGCACAATACAATTGACAATTAATCTCAACGTTTATAACAAATTGACCTTTTAGGACAGATCTTATAATTTATTTACGAAGAATGGAAATAGTACATTTCTATTTAGTTTTAATATCTATTATTATTATTTTCAACATAGTAAATTATTTGCTTTGCTTTATATTTCTCTTCTACCCCATAAAATACATCGGACAGGATTTTGTTCTCTATTTTGTTCACTTTTGCATTGCCCATAAGGTTAATTGAATACATATATTAATCCGATATGGGGTTGACTCCTGGCTCCAACGAAGCTTTATGAATACATCAAAAGTTGTCAATGTTAAACAAGAAATTTCTGTCAAATGCACAAAATTTTCATCATAAATGGGTCATGCATTCACATTATACTACACATAAAAATTACAAAATCAAGAGAATTGGGTTTTACATATTCGTGTTTAAATATCTTCAATATGACAATGTTCTCATCGGGTATGACTAGTACAGTTGAATATTTGAATTCAAACTGTTTGTTTGAGGTTGATTGCAAATGACAATCTGTGAACATTTTGAGATTTTGTTCATAATTTAGTAACAACACGTTATAAAACAAAATAAATTTATTTTTATATTTATAGACTAATTTTTTCAAAGTCTAATAATATTATTAAAATCCATGTTGCCTTAAATTTGCATAAAATAATATAAAAATAAATTATTTCAGTTTTGGTTGAAATCATTTATTTAAACTCCATAAAGAAGATACAAGGCAAAACGTCATACAAATCAAAACCCCTTTTGTTATTTTTCGCCGTTATTTTGAAATGTGTTGGTAAAAAAAAACACAAATTCCATAGTCTAGTTCAAAATCAATCATAGTTACCAATATGGTTCATAAACAGAATATAGGGGAAATATGGACAAAATGGCATAGGGGGCACAGATGAATTTCCGACTGACTGAAGTCAGGAGATGGAGTGACCACCAAACTAATTAACATTGCGTGGAATATGCAATACGGCGACTTGGATTTAACCAATTCTATTCATTAATTTAATTAATATTGAAGACAATTTTGTGCATTTGGGGAGTAGCATCAACAACAATGGAAAGGAGGAGAATGCAATTGATAAACGGATACTATCAATATATAGGATATATGATCCAACCGCAACGACTTTTTATTTATAATCATCATTTATTATTTGACATTATCTCTATTGAAGTTATTATTGGGTATTCGTATTTAATTTATTTTTTAATTTTAATAAAATTTTAAACTTTTTTTAATCAACCAGTGAGTTTCAATTATTGTGCATTGACTAAGACCATCTCAAGTTTCAGATAGTAGGGCTTGTGAAATTAGAGAAATTGCTATGGGCAGGACATGTAATACAGGATGGGTGAAAACCGATTCCCAAAAAACGCAATGGAAGCAGAGATCATAGGAAAGAGACCTGTTAGCAGACCCAGGAAACCTACCAACATTAAATATCATCCGTAATTTGTGGAAATTTATTTTTAAATTTATAACTCATTCGATGTTTCTTTCATAGAAAATAATTAAGTGCCTTACCGAATTTAATATTTGTTAGCTATATTTTAAATGAAAAATATGAATTATATCTCTTTTAATACAGAAACACGGATGAACAAATATAAAAATTGGTATTTTATTTATTTTGCAGTGCAATCTGTGCAATAAATTGTATAATTATTTCAATAAATCTAATATAAAGTATTAGAATTTTGTATTTTCAGTGCTTTTTATTAATATATATGTTATTTTTAAAAATTACATACAATTGTATTCCAAAATGTTTGAAACCCAATTTTTCGCCATATTTATCAATAAAACTATATTTTTAAATAAAATTCATACTGTTTTAAAGCTATTTAATTCAAAAGGAATAGAATATCAACAGTTTCTATTACTTTAAACCCGAAAAATGCAACAGTAACCCATCGAAAACGGGAGTGTATTCAACTTTCTGCGACGTTTTTCCAGGGGCCAAAATGGCGCCGCGCTGATTTTTGTTTCTATAATTAGCTGTGAAGAACCTAATTCCAATGTTTTTTTATACTTAGTTCATTGAGAGTAATGAACTCCTTAACCCTATTGCCAAATGAATTTTTAAAAATTTAGGAAAATATTAGAGATATTGATGGTTGAATTCATTAAAATGACTGTATTCAACTTTTTGCAACGGAGAGTACCATTCAAAACAAATCTACGTAGTTTGTTTTCAGTTATAAAACTAAAATAATCTTGTCGTCATTGCAAGTTCAAAATGCAACAATGACGAATCAACTATTTATAATTTTGAAAGGAAGAGTTTTTATATTGATCAATTTAAATTAATTATTCCATATCTAAAACCTGAATCCAAATGTAGGAAAAAGTCTGAAGAAATGTTTGTATGAATTACTTAAATCATAACTATGGTGAAAATTTCGGTAATTAAAATGAAGAAAGTCAACACCGACCAATATTTGGAAGCGTGTCAATCTTTAGTATAATTAAAGATGATTCAAGTGACAATGTTCATGTAATGAAGGTACTTAGAGTTGCTAAAGCTTTTCTTAGTCTTTAATTAAAATGTCTACCATAGTAGAAGTTTCTTTATGACTTTTGTGAATCTGAAGTGTGAAAAGTGTCTCCAATTACTGGCTTTATGCAACATGCATTAATTGCCATAATTAAGGATGGAAAAGTCGTTTCCATTGAAATTAATAAATATTAAACTTTGGAAACTAACTTTTTCAAAATGTTGTACACCCAATATCATTTTTAAGTTTAAAACATTGAACAAAAATATGAATCGCAAAAATAGTTTTTATTAATTAGAACATAAACTAAATGTTTTTTTTCCTAAAACATTTTATTTTGTTTTCCAAAATAAACAGTAAAAACGCAATTGTTAAAATTTTGTAAAAGAAATTTAAAAATATATTAGAGCTCGCTTTGCTCGAAGTTTCAATAAATATATGAAAATCGTATATTAAATCTCTTAAATAGAAATAACAATTTAATGTTTCACAAAGTAACAAATAAGGTAAGAAATTGAATCTAATTACAAGAGAGTAGTTAATATTCTTTGGGATAATTTCGATTTCAGAAGAGCCTCAATTGGTAAATCTTTTTAGGAAACTGTTCTAAATCCATTGAATTTTCTACAGAAAGTAATATAATAGTCGTTTCAATTTCCAGACCAGTCTCACAGTCAATAAAAAAAGTACCATGAATTGCTACTATTACAATTTTGGCTTCGGCTTCAGTGTTATAGACATGTAGACTAAAAGAACCCCTCGAGGAACTGTTGCGGTGAGATTAATATAATTGCAAACCAAAAGCATTTCAAATCAAATTCAAGTCGAACGAATGAATTTAATAGTCTAGGTTCAATAAGTCATTAAGTTACTTAGAAGTAGAAAATAACGAATCAATGTCAATTTTAATAAGTTTGCATAATGGTCTCAAAGTTATTTTATGCATTTTTGTACCCTAAAATTGATATTATGACACTCAAATTTGTTCTGTCGAAGTCGTTATTATAGCAAAAGTGCTTTAAAGAATTCTTTAAGGCCAATGTGCTTTTTCTTTATTATTAATGTGTGACCTCCGTTAAAGAAATCAATCAAATTTACACTCCATTTCACATGTTTAAGGACGATGTTTTCGATTTATATTT
>JXOV01011896.1:0-21009 GCA_001014945.1 Clogmia albipunctata
TGTTCTTTCTACAGGGTTTAGGCCTAGTATTTTTAATTTTGATAATGATAATGTTGTTTTATTATTATCAGAGAAGAGCCCTTATGCTTCAATCTAAACGATCTCAAAGAAGAAAACAGTCAAACGGACTAAGTTCAAATATGCAGAGAATGAGTAAATGAGGCATATTGTACTCGAAAGTGACAATGGTGAGTTACAACCTCAAAAGAACCTCGGATGCTCCTTGTTGTGTACAAAGCCAGAATTGTCTCAGAAAGGCACTGCATACTTTCAAGCACCTGCGACAGCTAGGAATCATCGAAGAAGGAGAATGCAGGGTCTTTGAGGATGGAGCGGAAATTCCTCTTCATCTTGTACCAGACTGTGTTATAATTCCGTAGAGGTGGAACATCTAAGGCCCAACAGTGGCACCAAAAAGAAGTTAGACCAAGTTTTCGAATTTAGACAAAGAATAAAACTAATGAGCGCGACAGTTATATGAGGGAGCACAATAGAACTTCAGTCAAAGGGCGGGATCACCTCATTAGAGTTAAATTTAATTAATATAAGAGAATATAAAATATGGGTAATAAATAAAACTTCCCTTCCAAATCCTGTAAGGAACATTGAGAGTCTTAACCAAAAGATTTTTTTTTATTTATTTATTTCAGTGAATTAGTAGTCAATTGATAGCACCTAAACCGGTTGTAAACAGATCCAGTAAGTCCATCCTTTTTTTATATTTTATTGTCATTACTTATAATTCGCTAGGAATATTATTTCGCAATGTTATTGATAGAATGTAAAATATATTCAATCATAATTTCAGCAAAAAAGGTAATTTTTCTCTTAAAAATATAATAAAATTATTTCTTTTATAATTAAATTTAATTGATATTAATTTAAAACAATTATAGTATATTCACCATTTGACATGATAGGATAATTATTATTCTTGTCTATAATAATAACACGTGTTTTAATCACTTAATTATTACGAATGAATTATATTAACCTTTAGAAATCAGAAATTCATTAAAATTTTGTAATTATTCATGAGCTCCTGAAGGAGGAATATGGAAAGTGAAATGTTTCATACTTACTCAATTGAACTTGTCCAGTGGTGGTGACACTTGAACGGAAGTTCTACTTTTCACGCAGCCATAATTATCGAGAAATGCAGGTCAGTCATAAAAATTGTATAGAACTACGCTTGTTGTTTAACCTTGTCGTTGTCGCAGCAAAGAAAACGTTATTCTCGTAAATAGGGTAAGTAATAAATAAGTATTAAAATGTAAGTTTTTTTTATCTTGTTTTAGACATAAAACTTGAAAATAGGTAGAAAATTACAGTTAAATTAAAATAACACAATAAATCATTGAAATCCCTGACTTAAAAATAAATCAACGATACGAAATTAGAGGTTATTTCATTGTTGTCTAATAACTTCCTCAATTTGTGACGTATTCGTTAAAGAGCATGTGTAAATTAAATAATTTATCACACTGTTTGATATCTAAATCGGTTATCTTAATCAATTATTAACGGCTGTAACACTCGGAAATAGATTACTTCCCAGATTCAATTCTAATTATAACAATGTATTGAACGCAGTAATTATTCCTTCCGTTTTTTTAATCAAATGAAATCTTTTATATTGGATATTTCCAGTGCATAAATTTTATTATTTATTGAAATATTCCAATTTTGATATTATAATAGTTATTTAAAGAACGTTTAACATTTTTTTTGCAATTTAGTTACATAAAATTGATATTGATGTACTAATATTTTCTTATAGGTTTTTTAAAGCATAAAATATTGTATAAAGCGCGGTCGATAAGCATAATTAAAAACCCGGTAGTTCTGTGAAATACTCGCTACGTTTATGATTTTAAAGAACTTTGTGAAATAAGAGAGTGGACCAATAAGTAAGTAGATAAAAGTATAAGGGCTATGTTTTTTTTGGTATTTTTTTTTATTTGTTGGCCTCGAAGCTCAATATATTTAGTTACACGTTTCTCTAAGTTTTTAACCTGTATAAAATTAAAAACAAAAATTTTGGCCTTCGCCACAGAAGAGGTAGGAATCGACGAAAAAAAAAAATTCTCCGCCAAATGGAATGGATTTGATCTCTAATTCGGAGTCAAATCTGTCCAAAATTTCAACATTGTTAAGCACTGTTATCCTTTTAGCCTTTTCTAAGTAATTGACGCAGACATTAACGTCCTATTAACTGAGCTACCTGGTGCACTTTTAATCTGGGGTCTACGAATACCAGGCCCAGCGTTTTTGAAATTTATCCTCCGTGAGAGCCGTTATCGACATGTTACCATGATGATACTTGTGAGATAAATTTTTATAGCTGTAATCGAATGATAAGAGTCCCCAAAACAGAATCCAAGGTATCTTTGATTTCCCTTCCAAATTCAGAAATCGAATCTTCATTTTTCAAAATGCTAGCGAAACGCACGCTTTTAGACTGATATAAAATAAAATTAGTTTAGCCAAATCGGGCTGGCTAAACTTTTAACATTAAGAGTTAAGAAGAATGATCTAAATAAATAATATATCCTTTTCCCTTCGTCATACGGCTCTAAATATCTCTAAATATCCAAAATAAACAGTTATCAGCTTCTAATATTTAAAATTTATTGGTTTTAAGATCTGCTTTAAGCTTATAATGAACAGAAATTTAGTAATTAAGTTCTATATATTAAGCCCTTTCAACTGGAACGATCAAAGCAATTGATAAAATACGAATCATGTTTTTGATGGCCTCAAATCCCATTACATAAATGTAACTTTAATAGTCAATTTCATGCAGTTTAATATGGCACAGTTTGAATATGGATTAAGCGCATTAATGAGCCATCAAATGAGTTTTTATCGATCGATCTACAGTATAATTGATTGAGGTGAAGAGTAAATATTAGCCACAAAAGAGTCCCGTTGTCGATTATATTGCATGGGGACTGAAGGGTGGAGATAAAGTGAATGGCTATAATTACAATAGAGCACGCGAAAATTTATCGCAAACAAAACAGAACAACATAAAATACCAGTACCTGGTGTCCATTCATCGGATTCGGCGTGGGAGTTGGTTCTGGGACCTGTTCAGTCATCATCAGATGGTGCCATGGCTCATTTTCAGTCAACAATTTCTGATTATTTGGGATTATTTCGGCGAATTTCGATTGATTCAGACAGCGGATTGTAAATAAACCGTTTCATCGCCGCTCAAAGTGTGTGTAAGTGTGTGGAGCGTCCTTTGTGGGACTCATCGGTGGTGGAAGGTTGTTGATTGGGTTTCACCTGACAACGGCCCAGCCATAACAAACCAATTCAACGGCCGACAAATTCGTTTCAAGACCGCATTTATTCCAGTTCGGTCGCCCAGAGAATTAACAGTCCAGAACTCAGTCCGTGCATCGGGTTTTTTTTCGCCTTCTGCCCTATTTGCAGTCCTCCAAATAGAAAACCGGGATACATTGTGCTGTTGTGAATATAATTATGTGACACAGTGGGAGCAGTTCTGCTTCTGGATATTCGTGTACTTAAAAATTCTGCCCGTTATGTGGAAAGTGGAAAAAGTTTGTTAAAGAGTACGTGACAAAAATTCGAAAGGATTTTGCATCTGGCTTTGATATTCAACCATTCTTTAATTACACCTTGAAACGGAATATACATATAACACCCCGTGTCGGGAGCAAAGGATTAAGGAATTTAATTTCGAATTTGTAAATATGGTAGTGGTTTTGTCAACTATATTACACCTCATTCGGAAAATGAATAATGGATTCTTAAACGAAACCTAAAGATATTCAAAGTCAAGGATATCGATCCTAGGAAAACTTCGTGTTTTATAAACAAATAAGACTCTTAAGTGAATACAAATAGTTTTAAGCTTATTTTACAAACTATCATAAACAATTCCTTAATCTAAAATCAATTTTGAATTACACTAATTCAAACAAATTTTACTTCCTAATATTTAATATTTTCTATTTGTTTATTTCCTAAAAACAATCAATTCAATATTCTAGGAAGTTGTTCTGCCAGACACTCATGAATAATCAATGCTTAAATCTTTTGTAGAAGAAGAATTTCTTAGAATCGTACGTGATTTAAAACGAGACATTTATTTTTAAATTTTACGCCAGAATCAGTAATTTTTGTATAAAGTTCATGCTTTATTAGGGTGTTGAGGTGCGATGTATGAAATTGTTGACCTTTAACACTTGAAATAATATGAAGCTTTTCGAGTATGACATTTATAATGATCCTGCTGGAACAAAAACTTAATAACACGGAATAAATTAAAATTTGTATCCAAAAGTAAAATTTTTGAAATTTCGGTCCCTTTTCTGTGTTTTCATTTTTCAAAGTGGAAAATATGTTAATTGATTAAACATTAGTATTTGTTTTAAATATCATACAATTTTATTTAGATAACTACTGGAAAGTATACGGATTATTTCTTTAGAATAGTATCTATAGAAATAAATATGAATATGAGGACTGTCTCATAAATAATAGTCCTAGTCCAAAGAAAATCTCATATTTTTATAAAAGTTAAGTTATATTTTTAAGTATACTCTCCTTTTAGCTCAATTCACTATATAAAAAAATTAATTTTCTGAGGATGTGGAAAAAAGGCCTTCTTTGCGGCGAGATCCTCCTTATTCAACCCACAACTCAGCCCAGCGTGTGATTTCATGTTTGAATGTTGACAATAATTGTACTAGGTTATGTCTAGAGAATATAGAAGCTGAAACAACTGTTTGATAGTCTTATGTACTCAAATTAGCCATGACAATGGAAGAGGTGTGATCCGGTGAAGTCAAGTCAAAGTGCAAATCGCGGTACGCTTTACTAATCATCATTTCTAATATTCATTCAGGATAAAATCTTTCAAGTGTTTTTAAATTTTTAGTATCTCAGATATCTGCAGCACTCTGAATTTGGGGGTTTCCAATACCAATTCGTGTTTTTTATAACTTTTTACTACTTGTCAATAAAAATTTACATGGAATCTTATTGAAACTTGTTAAACCAATTTTATTGGTAACCATCTAATAAAAAGAGACCTTATAAGCAATATCTTAAGTTTCATTGATTTGGCTATCCGAATTCCCTTTGAAAATCAAGAACACTTTTCCATTTTTTTAAAAAATAATTTCATACACGATTATAATAAAACTACTCTTCTGATTTGGATAATATTTTGACTAAAACAGTTTGGGAAAATGATGTAACCAAATAACTATTCACTTTGGGATATCTGGGTCATTTGGTTCGAAAGCCGACTAATTGTGAGACAGCCCTCGTATATCCATTATTTTCGTTGTAAATTTCTTTCTTTCTGATCAATTTCTATTTAATATTGTGGGCCAAAGGCTAGTTCACTTCAAATATTATGTGAAAATTTAGTGTAGTATGCATTTTAGTTACATAAAATGCTATGTCTTTGTTATTTAAATTAACATGATAAAATATGTTGAAATCATTTTCGTGATGAAGTGCTCACTGTATTATGGTACACGGTGGTTTAAAAAGAATCGAACATTTTTGGGAAAGAAATCACCATTTCAAATAAGTTATTAATATATATAAATTAGAAGTAGTAGAAATATATCTCCAAATAATAAAACCAAATATTACAGTTAAATGTAACAAAGATACAATAAGATATATACGGGGTTGAGACGATTTCCTAAAATAAATAATTTTTTGGGATTTTTATATTATTTTTTTTATAAAGTGCATAAAGTTGTATATGACACACGGTCGAGAAAATTATTTAAAGCACATGCATTCTTTTCATCACACTATCGTGATCTTAAAGTACTTTTGTTTTTAATACTGCTTTATTAATCAACCTAGTTGTACAAATAACTATTATAGTAAATATTAGTTTATTCTTTGAAAGAGCAACATTTATGATATTTAAGGTGTTGAGCTACCGTGCGCCTCCACACTACAAAAATTACATGAACTAGATTGTAGTAAATATTTACTCATATTATTCTCGTAAACAAATATACATTTCTTTGCCTAATTTCGCAATTTCTGTCCAGTATCTAATCATTTGGACGTAATACTGAAGGTCTTTAAAAGAATTTTGCTTAATAATGGATGGCATTTAGAGTTAAATGTCACTTGAATTATTGACATTAAGCCGACATTAAGGCATATAATGGCTTGGAACAGTTTATTGATTGCTGTTTGGTCAATTTAATTCCATTGTCTTGGAGCCGCCGTAAAATTTCTGAGAAGTACATTTCTTTACAGCATTAATTGCGAGTTGTTTTAAGTGGTGGCAGCGGCGGAGGTCAACAGTGGATGATGATCAGGAGCCGGGTAATGGCGGCATTTCATGACGCGTTTTCGTCTGGATTAGAATTGGAAATGACTGTAGGAACGAGAGAGTCACGCAACGGAGAAACTTTCGTCAATAATTTATTCAAATTTTCATCCATTCATAATATTAATTCAAACGATGTTTTGCCGTTTTTTTTTATTGTCTCAACTAAAGCGTGATATTGTACTTAATTTGATATGTATTTAAGGATATTAATAGACTCCTCGGTTAGTTAAAAATAAATTCCCTAATCGGCGTTTTGTTGTAAGAAGTCACATTTCTCGGCGAATTGAATTAATTTCATACGGTTTTGTATCGATTTTTTTGTTATAAACTTGAGGGATTTTGTCAATAATTTATTCATAGAGCCAGGTGAAACTTTGCGGTCGACACGGGGAAAGTTCATTGCCAAGCTGATGTTTATTTCTGATTTCCTTGATTCGTCTTCCGGTGGCAGTGGCCACAAAAGTTGAGTACTTGGCGAAAAAGGTGCAAAATCAACTCGAATTTGTATAGTTTCGGCTTTTCGGTTGTTATCAAAATAATTTCATCTAAATGAATGGTATAGTGTTTGGCCAGGCCAAGTGGAATACGAGCAGCAGCAGCGGTCCAGACAGTCCTGCATCGAAGCGGAACAAGATGATATCGAGGAAGACGAGTGCGGAAATTGTGCGGGAAGCCAAAAGCATCCTGGCCAGCAATGGGGGCACAAATCCGGCGACCCAGTCCAAAAACGACTCCCTGACGAAACCCACAGGAAATCATGCCAGCCACCTTCTCAATTACATGGGTAAGATAACAGCTTTTCCATATATTTCTCTTTCTCAACTTAGGATTACCAACCACGTCTCATTTAAATATTTAAAAAAATATATTTTAATTTTCCTATAGACTTATTTAGACTAAATGGTATTAGCTCAAGATAAATAACATTCATCTTAAAATTGTCTTAATGGACCACATTTTCTTCATCAAATCATAATAAATTGAATTAGTTATTATTTTTAGTAAAGATATTAGTTAAGTGGTAATGTATTTTCAATATTTACTCAGACACACACATTGCTTGTTGGTATTCACTTGATATCACAGTTCAATTAATTAAAAGGGTTCATTTGAGAGAAGCATAGATCATTATTTGATGCGTCCTGTTCGACGTTCCTATTACAACTTTACACTAAGGTTAGAAATCATTTCTTAGAATTAGTAATAATAATATTTAGTATCTTATTACTATAAAGTGGTTCATACACCAGTTTTAGAGATAATTATAAATTTCATTTGAGAAATAAATTTAAAATTTTATCAGCAATAAATTGTATTTTTTATAAACTTATTTCAAATAAATCAAATTACAAATAAATATGATTTTATAGGCGAAAATAAACATAAATTCCAATATGATACTACTATATGAGAATTTTTTGAAATAATATTTTAATGATAAGGATATTCTTTAATTGCCTTCTATTTTACTTACTAAAAGAAGGATTGCAACTGTTGGTTCAACATTATTTTTGCTTGAAATCCATTGATTACCAAATGATAGACTCAAAAATGAAATAGTATTAAATGATACATAATAATTTATTTGGGCAACGACAATGTACAGAACTGAAACGAGGTCTGTCGGGCAATATTAACTATTCAAAAATATATTACAATAATTATTTTCAAAAATAATATACCCAAAGAAAGGATATATAGGAGATATAAAAGAGATGGAGAACCCATAAGGAGTGTCTGAAGTTCTTTCTTGTGTCCTGGAATTGTGGCGGGAGTTTTGGAACGCCAAACAAGATTATTTCCTTTTTAAGATTAAAAGAAGAATTTCATCAAATTAAAAAATAGAGCATGAATTTTGTATGTTTTAGATAATTACTTCATCAATTAAATAGAACTTAAAAATTACAACCAAAGAAAATTACTCTCATGGCCAATAAAGCAAGGTTGGAAACCCTACTCTCACTAGACATTACATTCCTTGATTTATTATTTTTGTCCATGTTTTTCGGCTCTATCATTATTATTTTGGATATTTATTAAACGTCATGCCATTTATTGGCACTCGTCCAAAGCAAGTATCGCAGACATCAATTTCGCACGACCATTGATTGCCATAAATCAAGAGAACAACTGTTTGCTCAGTTGAACTGGAAACGATTATGCAAAATATGTTTGCTAATCGGATTCAGGATAAATTGACTGTTTGACTGTTGCCGAACTGTGTAAACAACCTTTGCCGGGCTGCTCCGAGTCCCTTGTTGCTCTTGAACGCCCGGCCTCTCTCCCAAAACAACACACTGGCGACACCAGCACACATTATGGGATTGTTTTGATGGAATTCAGTCAATGGAATTTGAACCAAAATAGGAATGAACCAAATACATTATTTATGCAAGTATTTATTTACATGGATCAGATTGAGTGGAGTAACCAGAAATGCGCAATTAAGGAACAATGCCAAATTTAGCATTTTGTGGAAGGGAAGATATTTATTTTAAACAATTCTATTATTATAGATTGATATTCCTTGAAATTTTTACTTAAATAGGGATGGGAATTCAAAGAATTTATCAGATTTTTATAGATATCATGATTTAAATTCTAATAGTAATATATAAAACACACTAAGTGGCCAGAGTAGCGTAGTTGGTCAAGTGTCGCGTCACAAAATTGGAATCGTATGTTCAAATCCTAGCACAAGCAGTGGTTTATTTATTTTCAAAATTCATTTATCAACTAATAACAAATTCTGTATAATAAATTTACAAAAAATAATATCTCCGGTCTCAACTGTGTCGTCAGTACTATTTGTTCGAATCCAGACAGGGGCAGGGGTTTAAAGCTTGGATGGAGTGCATAGAATTAAAGAGATAAACCGGATCTTTCTAATACTAGTAATTTGCTGCTGGAAACAACGGATACATATGACAATTATAAAGGGGATGATCTTCTTCGTAGTATGTGTATTCTGTTTAAACCATAAGCTCTATATTGTTCGTGGTGCTAATCACATCATAACAAATAATGATTCATGATAATGATCTTAATTGTGAAAGATTGCAAGTGAATAGATAGGGTATTATATTTGTTAACCTTGATTACATAAAACCATTTGGTTAGATCTATACTGGTAATGGTTGTTATGTCGTCGAAACAAACAAACAGACTATATACAGTGCGAGGTAGATCTATAAACAAAACAACGATCCCTTGATATCTCTGGAACCAGGTGTCGCAATACTTTCAAATTTCCAAACAATATTACTCTTAACAAATCAAGATTGTACGTAAAAAATAATTGCAAATACTTTGATATGTTTCACGAGAATGCGAATTATTTTGCTTGATTTAGCCTTATACTTGTTTCATATGATAATTTTGCTGAAATTTGGTATTAGATTCATAGTGCTTACACTTTCCGAACTTGCCGTCCAATTGTAAAACGATGTTATATATGTACATCGTTTTACAATTGGATATGTAGAGAATTTATTGATCTCTAAAATAGTATCATTCGGGTTAAATACGTCTTGCGGTTTGTTAGCTATTTTACAGAATTCTTAAAATATTTCGGAATGTCTAATTATCCCTATCATTTGATTATTTAAAAAATACCCCATATTGGAGATAAGTTTATAGCGCTGACAAATGAAACAAGTGCGTTTATACGATTCTTCGCAATTTCGCGAAACATATTAAAGTATTTGCAATTATTTTTGACATACAATTTTGATTTGTTAAGAGTAATATTTGGTGTAAATTTGAAAGTATTGCGACATCCGGTTCCAGATATATCAAGGAATCGTTGGTTTGTTTATAGAGCTACCTCGGTCTGTATATTATATAAACATGATGGATCTCGTTGAAGGATGTCACACTTGAATAAATTTAAAGAATTATTTAAAGCACTATAGTACTATTGACTTGATAGTAATACTGTGTGTAAATTTAAAGTTCCTGCGACTTAATCTGTTGGGAAATGGGCCATGCTATTATTGATATGAAGATGCATTTTTATTCAGAAAATATTTCGGTAACAACGTAGTTTTCAGAGGACAGAAAAGAATTTAGTTTAGGCAATAAAAAGATATAAATAGGCAAAAAAAATTGGCTGATTGAACTAAAGGTTCTTCGAGTACAAAAATGGCTTTATAAGTTAAAGTAACTTGCAGATTGCAATAATTAGGGAACAGAATTTCTGTACAAAAAACTACCAACTTTTTCATACTTTTTGAAAAAAAGGCAAATTTCCTGCTGTCAGTTTTCATTGAATATTTTTTGCAATTCCAGTTCAATCCAAAATGTATTGATATGATAATAATCGATATTTTTACACAAAAATGCAATTTTTTTCATAATTTATGAGTATTTTTTTAATATTTTTATGCAATAACTTAATTTGAAATAAAATTTTAAAATATATTTTTTATGTATTCTATTCTCCCCCTTATTTTTCTTAATGATGCATATCAATTTTAAAATGCTATTTTTTTTATTTAAAAATACATTTATCAATTAATCATGGGATCTATAAATCAGGAGTTTCTCTTTGATTAAAAATTAAAAAATTACGATTTAAATAAGAATTTTTCCAGGACAAAATTAGCAAACTTGAGCCATTTATTGCACTTAGCAATAGAATAAATAATATGGAAAGTGTGCGAAAACGGCACGTGGCAAGAAAACACTTGAACCAAATAGTAACTAAATAAGAAGTAATTAAATAAACAAAACCTCACGTATAATTGATGGATAATGTACCATAATTAGCACAAGAAGATCGATCAATTAGTATTTCTTTCCGCTGTAAGGATAAGCCGGATTATTTATCTTGATGATTGGCCCAGATGAACTGGAAATAAGCCTCTTAATTGTCATCACCAAATTAATACCTACTCTTTGTGTCCCAGTTATGAATGATTGAGGTTATTGATTAATAATTCACTTTACTTATTTATTTATTGATTCCCAAATATGTTTATGAATTCTTGATTATCTTTTGCTTCAGGTTATTAAGGTTATAAATGAGTAATTGGAACATTTGTTGAAAAATTTTGCACCATTTTGCAGTTTGCCTCAAAATTGATTGGAATTAAAAAGTTATATTCATTAAAATATTCGATAATAATTAAATTAAATGAATAGAAAGTTGATTTAAAAATATTTAGAACGAGTAAAAGTACTTGAAAGAAGCAGCATCCATTACAAAATGGAAACTCCAGTTAAGGAAACTAATTTATATGATCAAAGTCGTTGCAAAAATGGAATTCATAATTAAAATTTTGTACGAACAAAACCAGATACAAATTTGACTTGATTGTTGAGGAGCTCCTTTGAGATTTCTATTTTCATCTTCACTTTCTGGGACTTTACAAAGTCGCTTCGTCGTCGTCCTCTTTTTCGTGTAACAATAATGAATCAACAATTGTTCAAAGAGTCGTAAATACGGTATAGAAGAAGACTCGTGCACATTGGCAGAAGAGAGACAGGGGGGAGAGAGAAATAAGGAGCAGAAGAAGGAAAGGACGAAGCGAAGCATGCCACAAAAACCGGCTTCGACATTGAAGAAATCTCTTAATATTCGTCATATTATCGGGACAAATCCCCGAAGGATAACTATTCATTTTGTTTTGCTGATCCACAGACGTCCTTAAAGCCTACCTCCTTTTCCCCGTACTCCTGCTGAGCCCTGGCGATTATGATTGAGGCTCTGTGTGCCGTGGTAAAGAGTCTCTTCGGAATCCATTTCCATTTATTTGTTTAACATGTACTAAATAAACAATAAGATGGCGAAAAAGTCGAGTGTGGCTTTTTCTTCTTTTGGTTCGAGTTCCTGGCAATGATTTATTGAATTTCATTTAACCCCCTGCCTCGCCTGCAAACCCATTTGGAACATACTTAGTAGGTGTCGTATGTACGTTTTCCGGTTCAGACGCTGCCGACAAAAAATGTTCGGAGCGAGATAAAGATTCCTCTTGCAAACTTTTCCGCGAAAAATACCCGGAATGAGAATTGAAGTTTAACTTGCATCGCGCGCGCCTTATTATTGCGAATATCTCTCTTTCTCTCTACCCAGTCTGTGTTTTGTGGCAGATAAAAGCTGACAGGGGAAGGGGCGGCTTTGGCCTGGGTTGCTGGATATCAGGAGGGAAGGGGAAAAGTTGTGCCAAACTTGATAGCTCTGGCTTTGATTGATATTTATGGCATTTCAATGTTATTGGTTTCGCTTCGACTTCAGCACAATACTGAGCTCTGAAGCATCGCTCATGGCGCGCTGATTACGTTACTGTACCATCACCACACACAATATACGACCAGGGCAGGCACGACGATGATGAGGATGACGATGATTCGGATTATAAACGGAATCCAGACAACCGAAACATTGTACAGCGATAAATCCAATTGAACTTTTTAACTGAGAGTTCTGATGCTCTCCATACAAATCCAAAAATCATATTTGCTCTCGACTATTTGCAAAGCGTAACATAATATCGCTTTTTAAAACACTAGCTGTTGTTATTGAGTTTGGGAATTATGATTAAGTTTTTATAGCCAGAAGTTTGTAAGTAGCCTTGAAAATATATTAAAATTTACGACACTATAAAAGTACACGTGTTAGATGGTATCGATTTGTTATTAATAAATATTATATATTCATTAAATTAACACGTTTTTCCACATAAAACTAAAAGTTTTTGGAAATAAAATAGGGTATGATTAATAATAATTTCTTTAAGTCATGTACAAGAATTATTTTAATTACTGAAATTGCAATTAAACACATATTCATCTATAAATATCTAAAGATAAAATTGCAAGTTGAAAATCAAATTACCTTTGAAGACGCATTTTTATTTGCAAAATAATATAATCGATTCAAGACCTTAAAGATGGAATTGTGATGTTATTAAAGATATACAGTTACGAGCGAATTTATAGCACCACTGACTGAGTACTTCTTATTTATGAAGTTTAAAATTTTAAAGGTATCTTATATTGGCTCTCTGGAAATAAAATATTCTTTCATAATTTTTATAGCATTCTTGTTCAATATAAATATTGAGAGTACAGTCGAAAATGATACGAAAAAAATGAATAATTTTTTATGAATAAATGAAAAAAACGAGCAATAAAATGGTAGGAAATGTTTTGCGGTCGGACCAATTAAACAATTATGTTGTATGGTACAAAATGTTCATGTATCTATCTGAAGATCTCAAAATAGTTAGTTATACAATAAGGTTGATAAGATAAGTCATTATTAAATAAAAGGGTTGTTTCAAGCCACGAGCGTAACGAGTGTCGTGTTTTATACAAAATTGTATGCATTTTTAAATAAATTAGCTCAAATTTTAAATTTTCTTTAATTTTTTTTAGAAATATATGTGTGTCTGTTCCACATACTATATCTGCTTTTGTTGCTCAATGCGTAATGCGGGAAAAGGAAAGAACATTCCTAAATTAAAAATAAATTCAAATAAACCAATGTAACGGTTTTACAATTTTGTTAAACTTTAATTTCATTGCACCGATCAATAAATTGAGAGAAACGTTTTTGGTAATCGCTTTTGATTTCTTCAGCACAAATTCTAATATTTGGATATTAGATTTCAATGATGTTAAAATTTCTATTTTATCACAAAATGTTGATACGTAACCGAATTTTTAAGTATAAAAAACCAACTGTAATCTGAGAGTGTCGGGTAATGATCGTCAATGTTCGTGAATATTCGTCAATATTTGTCAATGTTCGTCAATATTCGTCAATGTTCGTCAAATTTGTCAATTACAGTAAAACCAGTGTTAAAGTCACTTTTCATATTAATTGATGAAATTTTTTTACGGAGGTCGCACATTAATAATATAAAAAGCACTAGTGCTTCAAAGAATTCTTTAAAGCACTTGTGCTATAATAACGCAAATTTGAATGTCATAATATCAATTTTAGGCCACATAAATGCATAAAATATATAATATAGAAACAATAACACAAATAAAACCTTAAAACATGGTTCTTGCATTATTGTATGAACATGTTTTTACACTCAGGAATTGAGCCAATGCATTAGATCAAAGCTGTGTTGGACCATGTGTTTATATGTATACTATTGAATATCCTTTGATATCGTACACATGGTACAATGTCTTATTTGGTTTGAGTCTAACATCAAGAAAATAATCCCAAACTATATACGATATAAGATAAGGAAAAGTCCTAAGTTGACTACGAAGTCAATATAACGGACTGACCTATGTAGTTATCAGACCCCAAACACAAGGAAATCTGTAGACAGATGTAAAACACAATTTCCTTAGCCAGACTAAGTAATAATTAACCGCTTTGGAAAGTGCTAACAGACAATTGCATCAGCAGTCCACCAAAACATAGATTTCTTTCTATGGTGCTATAATTCCCGAAAAAATATTATAAGAAAAAAATATAATTGAAAGATTTATACAAATTAATAGGCATATTTTAATATTTTACGATGAAATAATCGTTGGCAGTAATGTTTTATTTGTACAATTAAAAATTAATTAATTCGTATTTATCAATTCTTCCATTGTAACAACAAAAACATCCTGTTGTTATGAACAAAATAAAACAAGAATATATGTATGCCCTTTAAAAAGTTTGCTCGTCAAAGTTAATGAAATTCTGAATTGGTTCAAGTTTTATTGGAAAAAGTCATTACTTGTGAAGAAATGATAATAATGTTTTCTTATATACGTAGTTTATTATTTTAAGACAGAACTGTTTGCCAGAATAATCAGTTAACATCGTAAAGTAAACTTAGCTAATATTATTATCTCAATGAGAAAATATTTGTTATTAAAACTACAATCATGTTATAAAAAATAGTTATTTTCGTTTTAAGACGCTTTAAGTTTAAACTGAATTAAACGTGGAGAAAAGAATGCTATTTTTCCCAATTTTTATTTGTAAAATAGCACAAAAACTAATTAAAACTAATTAAATATTTAAATGGGAAACATTGAAACATAACTTCGATACTCTGGGGGCTTTTCGTAATTTTAAAAAATAGTAACATAACATTTAATGAAACATTTTGATTTTTCATTCCTCTGTGTGTAAATTTGAAAAAAAAATCATAAATATCTACACATTTTTCCATCAAAAGTGAACTTTTCAGATTATATATATACATACCACAGATCAGTTCTAAGTTTAACAATATAAAAACAATTAAATTATTCAATTTAAACAAAGTAAATAAACTTTGATACTCTGGGGGCTTTTTGTAGTTTAAAAAATATAAACATAACATTAAATGAAACATTTTGATGTTTCATTCTTCAGACTAGAATAAGAAGAAGAAGAAGAAGTCGAATGATAAGATGTATTTGTGAATGGAGTTGTATCTTTTCATTTCTATAGTACATTTTTCATACCTGTAGTCATTTAGTTTTTCAAGCTGTGATGATTAGTATGTTTCATTTAGAAAAGTTTCACTTTTTATTGAAGCATAAATTAATGAAAACAAGTACTTTTTATATCAAAAATGGGAAAAAGAGTGTAAATATTTATTTATTCATTGTTTTTCATCTCTAAGTTAATTCTTCAGAAATAAAGTATTAAAGACGATGAAATACGAGGGAGGGGTCAATAGGTAATTAGAATTAGATTCGTATGGCGCGTTAAAAAAGATAAATCGGGTTGGTAGTTTTGTTTTAATCAAGTCTGAGCGTTTCGGCAGCATTTTAAAACATGGAGAAATAGCAATATCGTTCAGATTCTTAATTTTGGAAGGGAAATTACTGAACGAAATCTAAGATAGTTCAAATGATTATTGCCATCAAAATTGGTGTCGTGATATGTTGGTTTTTGTTGAGTCAAGTCCTTGTTCGTCAAAAACGTCTCTCACTGAGGAATAGGTGAAATACGCTAGACCTGGTATTCGTAGACCCCATATTAAATGTCCTACAGATAGCTGTATTACTAGGCCTCTGAAGACGCTGCATGGTTTTTATCCTGGTTAAGTTTTGGAAAAGGGACATTTATTCGCATGCCACGATTTCTCCCTTTGCAATGATCATACAGTGAGAGCAATTATTACCCAAGAAATATTTCAAGCGAAATCTTGAAAATACATTCGATGGTTCGGCTTAGATGCTATTAATTGACTGATTAGTTCACTGAAAACAAAAAGTCTAAACCCGTTCCTTATAGGAATGGAAATGTGAATTTATTGAATTATTTTGATTTAATTTCATAAGTATGATGTAATTGCAATTAAAGTACACAATTTGTTAACAATAATAACAGATTATATTTGATTAAAACTGATGTAGATAATATATCATCATTTAATGGTCTCATATTGAGCAAAAGTTTCAAAAGTGTGATGAGTGGACAGATTATATCATAAAACTCTGAAATTATTAGTTAGCTCATGTGGTGCTCTCATCAAGTTAAAATTATTTATTTGACTAGGAGATTTTTTAATTAAACTATCCTTTTTTGTTGGGATTTCAACCTGCATATTTCATGGTTGGTGATTAAACATTTACCCACGCACACACATAATTTAAACACATGGTCGTTAATTGTGTTTACAGCACTAAAGTTCCGTTCAGAAATTTGTTTTAATTAAACTGTAATTTCGGTGTAAATTAGGAGCTCGGCTAGTGTCGACCAGGCGACCAATAACACCACGTGAGCCCCGGCGACAGCTCTATGGGCGAGTGGCAGCGCCGCCCGGACGTCCCCCCAGCGCCTTCAGGTCTTTATCTATTCGATGGCGCCGCTCTAACGTCCCCGTAAACTAATCGATTTCTAATTGAATTCCGCAGCCTTCGGTATTTGCAGTTCGAGAGCAGGGCCTTGCCGAATTTGGAGCCCATTCCCCAGGCGACACAGTCACTGGACGATGACACTGGACAGATCATGTACAGAGGCCAGTTCCAGAGATCCGAGTCCTCGGGATCGATTCTGGACTGCCAGAGCACGGATTTCATCCGACCCAATGGAAAACTTCCAGCCCTGTTGATGCCGCCCAAAATCGCCGCTTCATTGGATAATTGTAAGTACAGGGTGTTTGTAGGGGATTAATTTTGAAGGGGATTGTTGGATTCCATTCAAATATTAAACATTTTACGGATATTAACAATTGTAAACTGAATGTTTATTCGAGAATGTTAATAAATATAATATTTTCAATTTGTGTTGTTATGTTAGAAAGGATTTTTATAAAAAAAAACTAGTGAAATTTGGAAAAATTATATTCAATATAGTGAAAACGTATAAAGTTATAACAATATCATGCAGTTATTGATGTTCTTTAGTATTTTTCGGCTGTGTGATCCGTTTTTTAACTTGGTAATTGTTTGAGTGGATCTCGTTCTGCGCCATCAGCTGTTCTTTGCTAGGTCCTTCAGACAAATACTAATTTTACTATGGTTTTTTTTCTCTTCTAATGAAATATGAATATAGATTGTGACATGGAAATATTATAATATTAATTAATTAAATACAATAAATTTATAATAATATAAATAGTATTTGTCGGAAATTTTTTTTTTATTTTTGTTCCAAGTTTCACTTATAAATACCAATATTATAACTAAAGTAGTGGCCCTGTCCCAGTCCAAATTTTAAAATCTGTGTATTAAAAATTATTATGCTTTTTACTTGAATCATAAAGACTGCACTATTAAATCGTTACGCGACTTAAAATTATTTATCAATTATTTTAAAATTTAGGTCAAAACTGTTATAGAACTTTATAACAATAACATCATTTAAATAGTATTGTTCAAAGCTCCTGGGTCATATTGAAAAAGTATCTTTTATCAAAAAAACCATTCAATTAAAAAGATACAATCGACTCTCAATAATTCAAACCTTCGATAATTCGAACCTTTCAATAATTCGAAGTTAAAACAAGCTCCTTACAAAATCTCTTGAAATCTCGAACTAAATCAATACATTTTACGCTCTCGGTAATTCGAACGAAAAAACCAATGCTATTAATCAAAACCACGCGGTAATTTGAACTCAACGGCGTCGAACACTCGACAATTTGAAGTTTCATATTTGTTATTGTAGCATTTCGTTCGCCTTTTCTTGAAAAAGGTATAGATCAGTCTGAGTAGCAGCAATGGAACTATTCGATAGTTCGAACGAACTTTCAATAAATCGAAATATTTTAAATCCTCCGAGTTTTGTATTAGCGAAAGGTGACTGTATATGTATTTCTAAAATAGAGTTTAATCCATATTAACAAAATTGTCCGGTACTACGTATTAAATAAGGTAAGATAAAACATATAATTTGTTTTTTGTTCATGAATATAGAGCACTCCAGACTAGACTAACTACCAGAGGATAGAACTTGATGTACATGTAAAAAATTACAAAAAGTTACGATTTTAAATTGTATTGCCGCCCTGTCACTGTATTGAATACATTTCAATCATAAGTGTCCATTAAATTATTATATTTGACGACCAGAAACAAATAAAGTCTTTGATAGGTTATTGACTTACATAAGATACATACAACGGCGAGACCTAGTATAATTTTAGATTTTAGATCATGATACTTTGCATCTGTTATTTTTTAAAAAGAATATTATCATAATTTCAAGAACAAAAAATGTATTTTCTTTAAATCCTTCTTTCTAACCATTTTTATTTTATTTAAAATGTTGGGTTTATTCCAAGCCAAAACCGGCTTAGTTGTGGGACAAATCTTCAAATTTGAACAGTATCCAACAATCCTTGTGTCGTTGAAAAGATAGCAATCAACATTAAAAAGCACCCTATACTTAATCCACGTGTCTGTGGAAATGGCTCAATAAAAGTGTGCTTTTAGTGTCGGAAGAAATGCCGCCCCGTAAAGATTTCAAACAGCCGCGGGATGCAGTGAAGGAGGCGGGCGAGAAGCAGGAGAATAGCCTCGTAAAAGACCACCCGCTGAAGAAGACGCAGGCCAAGTCACACGACGGCAAAGTCACGCTCCCCGACGCCGCCGCCGCCGCTGACCAGAAGAAGGTGGACCTGACGAAAAAGACAGCCAAGGACAATCCGAAAGCGATCAAAATGAATCGAAACAATGATTTATTGGCCCAATCCTCCACGGAAACATTGTTGGATATGTTAAAGGCCCACGCCGGCATCAAGGAGTGTAACGAGGAGACGGTGCAGCACATCAATGGGGTAGGTTTATGGCGTGTCATTTCGATTGACTTTTGTCCTCTCTTTTTATTGTCCACTATCATTTATTGGAATGGTATTTTTATTACACAAATTATTCAATTTTTAATGTCGCAGTTATTTTTTATTGCCAGTTTGGTAAGTTATTGGGTCGATGATTGGGTTTTTTGTTTCGGAAACTGGGTTAGCCTAAGTTTCAATAATAAACATATATTGTTTTCTACTTAAATGCGCAGATTTTTAGAAAATGAAGCTATGCTAGTGATTTTTCCTTAAATAATTTTTACCAAAGAACTTTATTTGTTATCAAGCCCAAAAACTGTTGATAAATACATTATCCTAACAAAATAATACGTAATTAATATGTGTCGAAATATTACCCGAAGCAACTTTTCTAAGCTTTTTGTTGGTACCGTCATTAGCTGAAATAAAATACTTCGAAGTTAGTTTTATCATATAATCCTAGTTTTTAGATAATCTTTGGGTAATTATTACGCTTTTTGGTCAAACGTAGAATATTCTACGTTGTTTGGACAAAACAAATATCAGATTTACGTTAACAAAACCATCATGAAATAACAGATTCACCAATATAATATCCAGCTCAGAAAAACGTTAGAAAAAAACTGATTTAAAGCACGGCTATTTATATAATATCATTTAAAAGAAAAAAATCATAACTTTATGACAGATATGACGGTTCCGGAAATTTGGATCAGTTCCAAGAAAACGTAATTTACTGATTTTTGGAAATATATCCGTACAACTTGAAATTCCTTTAAAGAAATCTATGTAATAAAAAATAAATTAATTTTAAATGTGTGTGTTTTTTATTTTAAAATTTAGCATAATCTTTTAAATATGTACAAGGCACAAAATTAAAAATATCCAAATATAGTTTTTAAATTTACATTGATTTATTGTACTTAATAATAAAGTAAATACTCTAGGGGCTGATTAGCTCTCAGGAAGCGGAATTTGCCATTTGTTTCGATTTTTTTTTATAATAATATAATATTAGTTTTATTTGTGTTGATCAATTAATAGTTATTTTCGCTTTAAGTTTCGGTTTTCAAGAAAATAATGCTATTTTTCCCAATTTTCATTTGTAAAATAGCACAAAAATTAATTAAAACTAATTTAATATTTATATGGGAAACATAACTTTGATACTCTGGGGTCTTTTTGTAGTTTTAAAAAATAGAAACATGACATTTAATGAAACATTTTGATGTTTCATTCTTCTTTGTGGAAATCTGAAAAACAAAATCATAAATATATACCCATTTTTCCATCAAAAGTGAACTTTTCAGATTATATATATACATACCACAGACCAGTTCTAAGTTTAACAATATAAAAACAATTAAATTATTCAATTTAAACAATGTAAATAAACTTTGATACTCTGGGGGCTTTTTGTAGTTTTAAAAATATANTGTGGAAATCTGAAAAACAAAATCATAAATATATACCCAT
>JXOV01011918.1:0-10752 GCA_001014945.1 Clogmia albipunctata
CGTTTTTCAGCGTATCTCCACCATTTTTGAATTATGAGCTAGTCACACCGAAATTTACAGCTTGTGAACAAACCGCCCCCTTTTTAAAATCCAAATTCCCAATTAACTGTTATGATAAGATAATGAAATTGCATGTCTATAGAATCTTTGTTTAATTGGCCATTTTATGAACTTTACAAACTTAAAATAGAGCAATTATTAACGGCACAATGATGGTTTGAAATTTGACTCGGAATCAGCAAAAACCGTTATNTTTAAAGATAAGAAAAATGAGGGGTCCAATAAGAAGGCGAGAACGCAATAGAGCAACTTCCCCTTCGTTCTCAGTAACCCTGAGACGCACATTTGTGCGTTCGTATTATTATTATGAGATTATATTCTTCGAAAGGAGTTCGTAAAAATCGTTTAAATTTGTCCTCAATGACATGTATAATAATTATTTATTTCGTAATTAAAAATTATAAATAGTCATTTTTCACTTTTTTACCGAAAACGATTTGATTGCGCAAATTTAATTGTTTATAAAAAACTGGTACAGTTGCTTCTGTACTCTGGGTGGCAAAATTGGAAATATAAAACTCAATTAAAAGTGGAGCAACCAAATAAATCAAAATTTTTTAAAAATTGGTTTGTGTCATTTCCATCTGTCAAAATCTTCATTATCTAATCATCAGTTAATAGGGAAATTGGATTTTAAAAAGGGGGCGGATCGTTCACAAGCAGTAAATTTCGGTGTGACAGGCGCATTAGATTTTTGCAGAGATAAGTGAAATTGCTTAGGATGATACGTGACAGAGTTTAGCAATATGTTCATTAGGAGAGTGAACTCTTTTAATAAACTAATTCGCATTGACAATTAGACAGAGGAATATCGAAATATGGAATATTTGTGTGCGAGGTGTTTGTAATAAATGTTTACAAATATTATAATAATAAACACGTCAGTTAATCGTTGAAACTAGGTGAGTAAAAGTTCGCTGCATAAGCGCATCAGCAGTGGGTCAAATAATATGTTGACGCTGTCCAAATACGTGAATGACTTCGATAGCACAGTTAAATCCGTTGACTCACTGGAACGCCATCGAATTGATGACATGTGATTCTTGAGGTGTTGCACAAATGTCGGAACAGTTTGGTGACTCGGTTAAGGTTGGTAAAGTCACTGACAGTGCACGTTCGACTGTTGCATAATTTCCGGAACAACTTGGTGACTTGGTTGAGGTCGATCAAGTTGCCAATGATGCAGGTTCGCTTGGTTGATCAACATCTTTGTCTTCAGCGTACAAGTGTTGTTGTATGAATTCCCATCTGACCATCTGACGAGTCTGAGCTCGTAACAATAAAACACGGTAAACAGTCATTAACAAACACACGGATCTTCCCTGGTTTTCAATAGTATCTCATCTTGTCGATCTTGTTCTTGAAATTGCGTGTTTGCTTCCACATTTTAAGTTATATTTCCACTCTGTTTTTTTTAGATTGATTACACCTATCGTAGTCTTCATAAAGTCGAGAATGGGATGGAAAGGGAGGGGCTTGCGGCCAGGATGCCCCAAGAATTCACACTAAATAGTTTCGGTTTTCAAGAAGGAAGGCTGTTTCCGCTAGGAGACGAAGTCGACGACAAGAATAGCTTCCTTCGAGAAAACTGAATTAAACGTCGAGAAATGAATGCTATTTTTCCCAATTTTCATTTGTAAAATAGCACAAAAACTAATTAAATATTTATATGGAAACATTGAAACATGACTTTGAATGACTTCTGTCAATAATTCACAGAAACTGCCCTAAATGAAATTTTTTTGTGGTGTGAAATTGATTTCGTGCAAATATAATTTTTTAATACTGATAATATTAAATGATATTTAGAATTTAAATTTGATATAATTTCAAGTTTATTCAAAAATATTACGTCACTGCTAATTTATTTATTATCAATTTATATCGTGACTAAAATTTAATGAAACATTTAGACGTTTCATTCTTCAGACTAGAATAAGATGAAGTCGAATGATAAGATGTATTTGTAAATGGAGTTGTATCTTTGCATTTCTATAGTACTTTTTCCGTTCAGTTTTTTAAGCCGTGATGATTATTATGTTTCATTTAGAAAAGTTTCACTTTTTATTGAAGCATAAATAATAATGAAAACAAATACTTTTTATATCAAAATTGAGTAAAGGGGTTTGAACAGCGGCGCCTACAGGGACAATAATATAGGGCGGGATGCGACTGAGCTGGGAGTCCATGATTGGAAAACCGTTGTTTAGCATCAACACGCTGATAGTCTCTTTAGAAATTTACGCAGCAGAACAATAATAAAAATTTGCAGAACTATACTCTAAGTAGAAGAATTCAAATTTACATCATTCCCCAACTGACCTTACACAATCAATATTATTTGTTCATAAACAATTGAATTGATAGTGGCTTGTAGTGCTGATTATATTTAGTTTTTTGCCAATTTAATCGCCTATAAATTGAACGAAGGTCGCAATAGGGTCTCATTCGTCAATCAACATTGAAGTAATAACTTTAACTTAATCGTTTAAGTTTAAATATAAGTGAACAAAAATGAATGCATTACAGTTTCTTATTGAAAACTTCGATATTTCATTGATTTTATGTGCAGTGATTGGATTATTAGTGATTTATTATTATAATGCAGTTCGACGGCCATACTTATATCCCCCAGGTAATATTTTTTTATAATAAATATTATTATCCATACAAATAGTACTTATTGTGAAAATAATTTCATGAAATAGCTTCATAAAGTGATTTTAATTCTTTTATGTTCAATATAAAAATGGATTACGAAAAGTTCAATACAAAATGTTAAAGCAAAATTTGTGCAATCCTTTTGAAATTGTGTCAGGGGTGGTGAAGTTTGTTAAAGTGTCGTTATAGAATTCAAATCAAAAAGCCCAGTTTCGAGTCCTGAACAGAACGTTATTTTTTTCTCTCGAATTTCATTACTCGTTTTCACTTAGAACAAATTGTGATTTATGAGTGTTTAAATACATTTACAATCAAACAATATCCTCGGCCTCAACAGTCGAACAACTAGTATTATCAATATTATTTGTTCGAAAACAGACAGGTTTTCAAAGTTAAGATGCAGTGCAAGAAATTGAAGTGATAAACCGGATCTTTCTATTATACTAGTAATTTGCTGCCACTCAACGAATGGATACAGATGAAAGTTATGAAAGGATTGGTCATCTTCGTAATATGTGTGTTCTGTACCGTCGCATAAACCTGTTAATAAATACGATCTATTGAGTTCAGTTAATGGTGCTAATCATAACAAATAATGATTTATAGACATGATATTCAATTGTCAATAGTGAAAGATTAGATAATGTAATACCCATTGGTTAGACCTACCATACCAATTGGTTATTCTGTCGTCAGGGAGAGCTTAAAAGTTTAGGACGATGGATTGTGAGACTTTAGACCAATTTTTAGTCGGTAATGAGTTAAAAACAGAATATTATTGTTTTACAATTCTCTTCAAAATGCATGAAAAATCTTTTATGCATTTTTGTTTCCTAAAATTGTTATTATGACATTCAAATTTACTCTGTCTAAATCGTTATTATAGCAACAGTGCTTAAAAGAATTCTTTAAAGCACGTGTATTTTTTCTTTATTAGTGTGACCTCCGTAAAAGAAATTCATCAAATTTAAACGATCGTGAGTTTTGAAGGGCGTGGCTTAACTGTATTTTGGGAAACTTAAATCAATTTTATAGTTTTCAATTGATTGCCATTAATTTAAACAAAATTGCATTAAATGTAAGAGACAATTGATTGAAATGAATTTTTAAATGTAGATTTGACCTAGTCTCATCATTATTCATTCATTCATACATTCTACAACTTTATAATTTTCAATCTGAAGACACAACATTGCAATTTGGAGGATGACTCTTTTAGAATTTGAATTCTTTTAATTGCAATCTGAATAAATCTGGATAAATTTTGAAAGGACAGTTTTTTAAGATGCAATCAATGTTTTAATAAAAAAAACAATTTCATATGATTATTCATTAACATTCACACAATTGCGAGTACCTCATTTTTCCATTATTAGAAAAATTGAACTGAATAATATAATAAAATTTTAATTGAAATACGTCACAAAATTTGATATAAAATTAATCTTTAAATGAGTAAGATTTTTCATTGGAAATAATTGGATGTGATTAGCAAAGTGATTTGTGACGACTTTGTAGTTCCAGATGTACAATGGCCAAGTGTGAAATGTTAATTTTATTATTCGAATAATTTTACTATATCTGCAATTCTTAATCTCACAATAAAATATTTAATTAATTATTGTTATGACTACTAGACTAATGAAAATTTTCCCGCCTGTTTTTTGAAATAATTTTTATCATAGAAATATTTCTTATTTACTAAAATATTTTGTACAATATCGTAACGTAAACATAGCCCCTCAATAGTGGTTAATTATTATAACAAGAAGAATTGCTTATGTCTCAGATACAAATTTTATATTTTGCGAAATTATTTGGGAATTGCACAAAACGTAGTATGCAATTTGTGGGTAATGGCACTTTACTAATTTACGTTAAACGGTTACGTTATTGGTTTAAATAGTGAATTTTTGAAATACCATTCTTTTTTAAGGTCCTCCAATCTACCCAGTATTTGGAAACTCTAAGCAACTGCTGAAGGAATCTCGTGAGCTGGGAGGACATCATTTGGTGCTTTCAAAGTGGTGCAAGGAGTTCAAGAGCCCTATTTTAGGCCTTCGACTTGGAAGGCAAAATTTCATTTACCTGGAGACGTACGAATTGGTTCGTGAAGTATTTTCCAGAGAAGAATTCGATGGAAGACCAGACAATTTTTTCATTCGGATGAGAACTATGGGGAACAGAATGGGAGTGACCTTTGTAGATGGACCGTTCTGGGCAGAACAAAGAAGCTTCGTCGCTCGACAACTGAGAGAAGTCGGATTTGGAAGGAAGCAAATGGATTTGGAAATTGAAAAGGAGCTAGAAGACATAATGGAATATTTGGAGAATAATGGAGGAAGGAACCCAATTTGGCCGGGAGAGATCTTCTCCAAAAATGTGATGAATGTTTTGTGGTATTTTGTCGCCGGGCATCGAGTGTCTAGAGATGATGAGAAGCTGATCAAATTGGTTAATCTTTTAAAAGAACGGATAACAGTTTTCGATATTTCGGGTGGAATTTTATCTCACGTTCCGGCGCTCAGATTTATTGCCCCCAATTGGACCGGCTACAATCTTATCAAGCGGTTTAATGAACGATTACTAGCTTTTTGTATGGAACTGATTGACAATCATTTTGAAAATTATGACGAAGACAAAGCCAATGACGATTTGATCTACGCTTTTATCAGTGAGATTAACAAAGCGGCGGGGGACCCGGATTCCACATTCACAGGTGTGTATACCTGCCGGATTTGTCTAACTTGAGCAAATTAAACCTTATCATCATAAGAGGTAGATTTTCCAAAATTACTGCAAACTTCAATAATTAGAATTTATTTTTGGCACTCCTGTATCGAAACATACGCTTTTCGATATCCATTTGAGTTTCGTAATGTTTCACTTTATGGCACTCAGTGAAAATTTTGAATTTATATTTCACTATTGAAATAAAAATTGTCATAAACTATTCAAAAAATTTCTCTCTAAGTCAATATTTGGTCGCCATTGTTGCCCTTAAACTACACAAAATATTGGTCTCGGCTATGCCATAGAACCGTGATTATATTTAAAATTAATTAATGTTTCCCGTTTTAAAATTTAATATTTACCGTTTCAACAGCCATCTGCAAATAATTTGGCTCGTTTTGTATGATTTTGGCAAATTACGTAGATATCCGAGATAAATTTGCTTAACTGTATTATAAGATAATTATAGTTATAGCCTAATATTGCTTTAAATGGAATTATTTTACATAAATTAAAGCAAACAAATGTTTCAAGCAACAAAAATAGGCATTTGCCTTATGACCAAGTAGTTTAAAGGAAATAAGCTCTATTAGTTTAAATTCAAACCGTTAACGGTAACTTTACAATTTAAGATTTCACTTGAAACATTTGTGAAACATGTCAATTTTTAAAATTTTCCTTGTAAATAATGAAATTTTAAGAGAAATTGTAAAACTTTCTGTGCTTATAAATGGAGTGCAAAACACCGTTTGTTCTGATCGGGTGTAAAGTCCTGGTTTTTAACTCGAAAACGATAAAACAGTCACCTTCGGCCTGAATGTTTTACACTCGTTAAAAACCGTTTACTTTACATCTTTTGTAGCACAAATAACTATTATTTATTTCTTCCGTCGGTATAAATTTAATAAAATAAATGTTCACAAGTTTTGTGAGTTTATTTAATGGAATCCATACTAGTTTTGAGCATCAATCAAACTATAAAGTTTTTAAATCATTCAGATATTCTTAATTATGTTAAAATGACAAATATAAATAGGTTTTGAAATATAACTTTAAACGATCTACAAGAATAATGATATTAAAGGAGGTTGGAGTAACGTAATTGGTTAAGCGTCGTGTCAGAAAATTAAGATCGTGTGTTCAAATCCCAGAAATGCAGTGATTTTTATTTTAAAAATTCGTTTGTCATTATCAACTAATAATAACAATTTGTTGTTAATATTAGTTTAAGTACATTTACAAAATAATATCTCTGGTCTGAGCATTCGAACGATTGGTGTCGTCAACATAATTTGTTCGAATTTAGACGGGTTTTCAAAAAATATTGGTTCAGATTCGAAGAGATAAAAATCCGATCTTTCTAATATAAGTACTCTGCTGCTGTTCAATGAACGGATACAGATGAAAGTTATGAAAAGGGTGGTCTATATATATGAATAGATAGGAAATTTGACAAATTTGATTGAGTAAACTAAATGGTCAGAGACTTTCGCAGAAATGGATACATCTAAAGAGGGCAGAAATATGAGGGAGCACAATAAATCTTCTGGTCAAAATGCGGGATTACCTCATTAGCGATAAAAAAAAACTATAACAAATTAATATCTTCATATTTCATTAAATATATATTTTAAAATTATCTATATTTTATTTTGGAAGCTCGATGATTTCACAAAGAAAGTTTATCATTAAAAAAACTCTCCAAGATAATTACTTTCGAAACTTTAATTAAATCAGACTTATATAGTACTTTTGATTTTATTGTATAGAGAGCGAATTGTTAATAATTGGAAAAGAGCACTCATATCGATCGGGGTCACTTCAATTTTAAATATGTTTTGCTCATGTGAAACCTTATTATCATAATCTTTTCTTTTGAGAGTAAGGTGTGAATGATGTCAATTACCGAGAGAATAACAAAGGAATAATCAACTATTTTCGGTCCATCATTCGAGAAAGAATTATATATTTTGTGTACAAGTAAATGATACCAAGATATCGTTTACCTGTCACACTGTGACGAGGGAATGGGACAGAAAACAATGTGAGGTAGAATTTGCAATTTGAATTTAATAAACAGATTATTCTTTTTAGCTTTTCGTGTCAATTCATTATTAAATGCATAAATTGTCGTATATAACACAGTCGATTAGCATTATTAAACACTCAGGCCTTCTTTAAGGCACTCGCTTCGCTCGAGGCTTAAAATAACCCTTGTGTTTAATAATGCCCTTATCTTATCGACCTAGTTGTTTAAATAACTATTATTAATCTAAATGTTTTCTTTTTATTTTATATCAGCAAAGCAATTGACAACGGTCATGGTGGACATTTTCATTGCTGGAAGTACAACAACGAGCACAGTTCTGGATTTGGCCTTTATGAAATTGGTCCTTCGTCCGGATTTGGAAGAGAAAATCTACAACGAAATATCCCAATTCGAGAGTCCGTCGATAGCTCATCGGCCACGACTACCATTCACCGAAGCCTATTTGATGGAAATTCAGAGGTACTTTCATATTGCTTCTTTGGCTGGTCCCAGAAGGGGGACTCAAGACACAATCCTGAGAGGATATCGAATCCCGAAAAATACTTCGGTTTTGATTGGAATGCACGATGTGCACATGGACAAAAAGCATTGGGGCGATCCAGAGATCTTCAGACCTGAAAGATTTTTAAACGAAAGTGGGACTGGAATCACAAACACCGAAAGACTGATGCCCTTTGCTCAGGGGAAACGACGTTGTTTAGGAGAATCCCTCGCCAGATCATGTTTGTTCATCTTCTTTGTGGGTGTCGTGAACAAATTTACTGTGAAACTTCCCAAGGATGGGTCACCAGAACCCGATCTTAAACTCAGATTTGGATCCACTTTATCTCCGAAACCTTATAAAATCCTCTTCGAAAAGAGAAAACCCTAGCTTAAATATGTAGGAATTATTTATTTAATTTTAAAGTAAAGTTTATTGTACCCAATATATACTTTAGACTTTTAAATTGTTTAACAGAGATTATAATTTTAAGCGTAATCCAAAAGTTCAATATTTATAAATTTCTTTTTAGTAATAAAGAAAACATAATTCAAAAAAATCTTCTTCTTGTACTTGGATTTTAGTTTTCGAGAGACCTTAGCCTCATTCACAACCCGTCTCAATTTTAAGCGCTCTTGATCTTGTCACGAGGTGGCGCAGTGATTAAAGAGTTACTCAGAATTCAACTCGAGGCCTTAGTTCCAGCCCCGATCAGAACATAATTATTTTTTCGAATTTCATTACTCGTTTTCACTAACAACATTCTGTTTTAATTAATACCTAGGTCTTAACTCTCGAACAACCAATATCGTCAATGCTGTTTGGTAGACCAACCGTCAAAGCTTGATTGAAGTGAATAAAAGCGAAGAGATAAACCGGGTCTTTCAAAAACAAGAACTTTACTGCCACTCTATGAATGTATCAGAGCACAGCAACTTGTATGAATCCAATCTGTTCGAATTGTTTGCTATTTTTTAAGGTTAAGCGAAGCAAATATTTTCAAACGTAATCCATAAAATAACGTTCTACCTTTTTGTCGGTTACCTTAACAAGAAGAAGCACAGCCGGCAGGGCAGATTATTTCTGATTTTAAAATTTGATTCAATTTTATGTTTATTAATTTCGGAAGAACTACTGTGTATTGAATTAGATATTTTTCAATAAGATACGTCCATAATTTATATTTGTAGTGAACCTCATTTCCCGCTACAGCTCCAGGACCTGAGAGGCAACTCCCAACATCCAAATTAGCTCTCCATCTCTTTCCTTCATGGCCCGTCCTGCATATCCTTTCCTCTTAATATTATTGAATTATTAATAAAAGTCGAGGCTTGACACACCTCGTCCTCTTTCTGTAAATAGTCGTCCAGTAAACAACTTCTTTTCTTGGGAGCCAAAAGCTCCTGCGACCACCTCGTGGTTTGTCCACGTCGTCTGCCATTCGCCGTCCTCTCCGGCCATTCTACACCTTCTGGGAATCACTCATCCACCGGCACTCCGCTTCATATTAATATTATATATTAAATTTCATCTTGATATTTTAATTAAACTCTGTAACTACGAATTAGAGAGAAATAAAACAGAAGAATTATATTTGTAATTGATGTGTTTTAATAAAAACATTCTTTAATATAATTAACTTGACTTACTGAGAATTTTGACATTATATGAATATAATTTCATAATAATTATTTTAGAAATGTAATCCCTTTTAGGAATTAATGGCTCAAATTTTAAATAAATAGCCTATTAATTATAAATGCATTTATTAATTTCCCCAACTGTCTCTTCTATTACGGAATTCGCGAAAAGTAGTAAAAACATACTCAATTTCTCTTCTTCTCTACTTTTACCGAATTAAGCGCCTGAAAATTCGGTAGAATCTTATTTATATAAAATAAGATCGAGATTTCTTTTCGGAATTATAAAGTCAATATTTGAGAATTTAGACTTTTTAATTCAAAAATGGGTCTCGATGAACAAAAAACCATAAATTTTCGTTCCTATTCCTAATTTTGTGTTTTATTTTGGAATTAGTGAAGAATTGTGAACGAGTATATTTTATTTCCAGATACGCATTATAATCGTAAGCGCTTGTTGCAGTGTTTTGGTATACATAATCAATCTCAATTGTCGAGCGACGAAGCTTCTTTGTTCTGCCCAGAATGGTCCATCTACAAAGGTCACTCCCATTCTGTTCCCCATAGTTCTCATCCGAATGAAAAAATTGTCTGGTCTTCCATCGAATTCTTCTCTGGAAAATACTTCACGAACCAATTCGTACGTCTCCAGGTAAATGAAATTTTGCCTTCCAAGTCGAAGGCCTAAAATAGGGCTCTTAAACTCCTTGCACCACTTTGAAAAGACCAAATGATGTCCTCCCAGTTCACGAGATTCCTTCAGCAGTTGCTTAGAGTTTCCAAATAATGGATAGATTGGAGGACCTTAAAAAAGAATGATATTTCAACAATTCACTATTAAAATCAATTACGTAACCGTATACCGTAAATTAGTAAAGTGCCATTACCCACAAATTACATACTACGTGTTGAAAAATGTCCACCTTTGTGAGAATGGCCAAGAAAAAGAACTCTCCAAGAGAAAGACACGTCTTATCTGTTCTTCATAAGTTTATTCTTTTTTCTTAGCCTTAGACTACAAAAACTGAAAGATTTACATTACATTAGAATAAATAAATTACATTACAAATATAATAAATACATACATTTAGTGGATTAACATAATTCAACAGTTTTTCGGCAGTTCA
>JXOV01011919.1:6257-22925 GCA_001014945.1 Clogmia albipunctata
TACTATAGAAATGAAAAGATACAACTCCATTCACAAATACATCTTATAATTCTTCTTCTTATTCTAGTCTGAAGAATGAAACATCAAAATGTTTCATTAAATGTTATGTTTCTATTTTTCAAAACTACTACAAACTAAGTTTTCTCGAAGGAAGCTATTCGCGTCGTCGACTTCGTCTCCTAGCGGAAACTGCCTTTCTTCTTGAAAACCGAAACTTAAACCGTCTTGAAACGAAAATAACTATTTAATATCTCTATAATTTCAAACAAAAGAAACTCTTAATTTTTTTTAGAAAATACATATTTATATTCATTTCGAAATGTTTTCGGATTAATCTTTTGAAATGTAGATTATTTTAAATAGTCAATTTACAAGAGCTGAATCTGGAAATATGAATTTTAAGTACAACTTACCAATTGGTTATTGAAAATATCAAAGGAGAGGCCCCATAAAGATTCAAATAAATAGCGATTTCGTTGGAGGTGTGACTGATGAATCAAAATTCAATTTTTAATCATATTTAAATAAAATCAATCAGTTTTTCTATATAAAATATTTATGCCAAAAACTGAAACAGCATAGGAAAAAGACCCCAAGAATTTCTATCGATTTTCTTAAATTGTCTTGATTATTTTGAGGCGATTGTGTGTTTTGCCCCATATACATTCTCTTTAATTGTGGAGTGTTGGTTTGAATTGAGGGTGGAATGTTGGCATTAATAGGATTGCCATAGAGTCGTGTACAATTAGATTTCACGGACTGGTGGGGCGATTTGCGAGAGGAAGCCTCGTCGCTTTGTCCCAGTTCCAGTTTTCCGATTTCTGCGCGCTTCTGGGCTGCAGCTGGCCAACTATTGAGTCAAATCAGAGCTCTCCTCGCGTCTCCCTCTGACGCCCCCATACAAAGCCCGGTTATTAGCGAGGAATTGAAGCAGTCAAATGAGCGCCAAAACACTCTAAGCGACGAACCACACTTTTCCTCACTCTTTTTTGTTCAGCTCCATTTTAAACCTCCTTTCTTCCATTATTCCTCCATCAGCGTCGTCGTCGTCATCCACTCCAGACAATATTAAATTGTTAATTCAATTTAAGTTGACACGGCATCCACAGAGGCACACACGACGCTGGAGTGTAGGAGAGCTTAGTTATAGTTGGGAAGACCGAAAACCGCACGTGGAAACAAATTACACAGCCCGGTGCGAAAAATACTCAATCAAAATCCGTAGCGTAATTTCGAATAAATTATGCAATTATAGTGGTTGACATGATTTACATAAATATTTCACTAAATACACTTCCTATTTTTAACACAAATGTTTCCCTCATTAGCGTGATCCACTATAAAACTACTACACTTTACTACACTTCTTAGAGTTTGTTTGGTTTTCTTTTTGAATCAATTTCTCATTAATGTCGATTAAGCAATTTACATTCACTTCTTGGGTTTTATTGTGTGTTTGATGTTAGTTTAGGCTATAGAATATTAGATTAACTGACTGTTGAATCTCAATTAAGTTCAATTAAAGTACAAGTGTTAATGGCTTGAGAAAATGTTTAGTAATAATTATAAAATAAAGGCAATGTTTTAGGAAATATCTGCAATCTCATGATTTAATTCATAGTTTATTTATTGACATACAGTTTTTTGTAACTTCTAAAATTCAATTCGCAATTCAATTTGTAATAGTTATTTAAACTACTAGGTCGATATCATAAGCCATTATTAAGCACTAGTGTTTTCTAAAGTCATGAACGTATCCCGTTTATTATCATAAATTTTCTTTGCAAATTGATGAGGCTTAGTTTTTGCAATCCTTTCTTCAATGTTTGTGTTTTTCCACTAAAAAAATCTAACAATCTATAAATGAAATTAGTCAACCTGTACAATTTTTGAATGCCTGTGGAATTGCAAATGTCTAAACCTGGATGCTGGTCCATGCCACATAATTTCCGTCAAATTTTTTCAAAAACCAACATCCTGATCAGGTGCTTTGGCTCATTCTTTTATGGCACTACAGCCAGGCCTTAAAAATTTCCTATCAATTCCGTATTAAGAAACATGGGGAGTCTCAACCTTAACAACGGGTTTAGACCTTTCATTGACTGTTTACATTTCAGTATAATAATAATAATATTTTCCCACAGCATTCCGGTATGGAACTGGGGGTAGTCTCAACCCCAACCATCGGGTGTTAGACTCAGTCAATCCGCCCATTTTTTTTATTTATTTTTGCGCCAGTACTTCTTTATATTTCGCTATGATAATTATTTCGCAATTTTATTGATATACACAAATGGGGAAACTTTTTTCGCGCTGAAAAATGTCAGTCTGGGATTTGATCCCACGACCTCGAGGAAGCAGTCAAGGGTATTAACCACTAGACCAAACAACCGGACAGCATTTCACTATACTATTAGTCAATTAATAGCACCTATACCAATTGAAAAGGATCCAGTCAATCAGACCTGGTCAGGGATCATATCCATAGTTTTTCAAGTACGTTATCTCTCGGCTATGAGATGTAGGCCTTAGGTTTTATTTAATTTCTTTTCTTTTTATACTATTATGCGCTTTTAAATTACTCTTTTAGTTATTTAAAAAAACGTGTGGGAAAAATGAACCATAATTAAACTCTAGTTCGATATTTCACGGAAATAGAGCACCTTACACTGCACTACTGATATACCCATGATGGCACTCATCCCGTTAACCACGCTTAGAAGCCAGAACCAATATTAAAGAAAAAATTTACTTTTATCATGTGAAAAAATTTAAATTGATTAATAATTCATAGTCTACTTTATTGTAGAGTGATAAAAAATGTCAAAATATTTTTGTCTTCTAAGCTACTAAGATTAAAAATTATAATTTTTAGTAATTGAATTCTGATGCAAAGTACTAATTTTGTATATTTACATGAGTTATTATTGTGTTGAAGGGTATTGAATGATGCATAATATAATACTGTACTTTTATAAAAGAATTTATGGAGAAAGTAATGGCTACTAAAATGTAAAGATTTTTCAATAGAATTGTATAAATAAATTTTCAAATGATTATTTAAGTACCATGGCAATTTATTTGTGTTGTGAAATCACTATCGTCCATAAAATCATGTACTCTTTTAATCGTTTTGTTAAAAATTACACACTATTCTAATTAATATATAAGAACTGAAATCTTATTAGTCTTAATTAATTATTTTTTTGGCATTTCTCTACCTTCTCAATCGACCGGAAAACATATTTTTGAAATAGACTGTATTAAATTTTAAATTAAAACCCATTCCTGTTTGATTCAAATGTTATTACTTTGGAAGCCATGATTTACGTTTTCAAGCCACCCTCCCCAAATACAATGATATATTTCAACTTTGACCAAGTTTGCAAACAGTGGAATTGGCGCTGCACTGGCTGCCTGGAACAATTTGTTTTCCGGTGCGCAAGACACGATTTTAAACTGTTGCATAGAGAGCGTCGAGCAGCGTGGCCTAGTTTTCGGGATGGAGCGAAATACGAGTAGTACTCCATATTTAACGAACACCAGCAAATTAATAATAATGCACCCGATTCACCAGGGAATTCCAGCTCAAACTTGGGATTTGATTGGGAAATTTCTGGAATAAATGCATTTCCATTTTTTTCTTATGATTTTACCAAAATTTCTTATTTTAAACTTAGTTGAGTAACTTTTTCTAGGATTTGAATAAGATTATTATATTTTATCTTAATTTGAAGGAAAAAAACCACAACTTTTGAATAAATTTGAAATAAAAACAGGTATTAATTGAAATGTTTGGATTATGGAAATAGATTTTTTTTAATATTTGATTACCTTTTTTTGTAAGCAGGAATTTATGATAATTTTAGTCAAAATGTATTCAGTCGTATGCCTTTCGGATTTATTTTTTTCTGCATTTGCAAATTTGTGAAATTTTAAAATAATATTAGCTAATAATGATTTTTAATTGGATTGTGAATGGCCATTGGAGTTGAAATGGTAGTCTTGAAATGGAATTAGCATGGGGCGAGCTTGGGGCTTCGTCCAGTCGTTGGCTCTGCCCTTAATTCGATGTCGCCTCTCTCCCAGGGTTTATAGGTCTCTTTATGAGTTTCACTAGAAACAAACGGCCCCACTTTTACAATGTAATGCTGCAGCACTCAGCTCCTGAACACACATAATCGATATTAAACTGTACTTTTGCCCGACTGCTCAGGTCAGTCCTAATTTGATTACGGGAATGAGTTTTCGCGGTTTCTTTTGTAAGACACACTTGCAAGCTTATTCGAAATAATAATAATAATAATGTGAATACGCTAATCAAATTAGTTGCAAAGGAACATGGAAAAGATAAGCGTTTCGTTGCGCGGTTTCCGGCTACTTGCTAATAAGATGACGCCAAAACCAGAGCGCCAAGAAATTTCACTTGACATGCTCTAAATAAAATTATTTGCGATTTCATGGACGAGAGAAAATGTGTTTATTTTTTATGACCATAATAATTAATATTTAATATTTGTTTGTTAACTTGTTATTTGAAGCTGCTATTTGAAGTTTTATTTGTTAAATATCCTTAATATATTTAAGAATTTATAATTTTCTATTAAATTTTTAAAAATAATTTACGAATAATATTCGCTTGGACCTAATTTTAAATAAGTAGTAATATAAGATATGACATTATTATCACTAAATTGTTTCTTTATATTGAAGCTTTTTTTGGAAAAATTATAAACCTAGTATTTTTTAATTAAATTATGATATATTTACTCATCACAGTTATAGATTTTTATAGGTATTTAAAAATTCTATTTCAAATCAACATTTTGTTATGAAATAGAATTATAAATATCATTTAAAACCATTATCCAAATATAAGAATTTGTACCCGAGAAATCCAAAGGATTAAATAAAGTTTCTCTAAATTAAGTGATCGGTGCAATGAAATTCAAGACAAACAAAAATGCGAAACAGTATAACTGACTAATCTGAGTTTATTTTTGGAATGTTCTATCTTTTTCCCACATATATAGAAGTTTTACTCGTGTGGAACAGAGAAACATCTATTTTTACAAAATTTAAAAGATTTTTAAAGATTTATGTGTTAATTTATTTAAAAATGCCTAAAAACTGGTCTAAGACACAGTCGATAAGTATTATTAAACAAAGGAGCCTTCGTTAAAGTACTCGCTACGTTCGTGGTTTGAAATAACCCTACTTTTTATCAATGTCTTATCTTATAGAGCTAGTTGTGTAAATTTAATTATAAAATGTGTCAAACACCAAACACATTTCATTTTTATCTTATTCATGAATAAGTTTTTATATTTGATAATGTATAATTTCTCAATAGTTTTGAATTTATTTATAACATTTTGAATAATTCATGTCTTAGAATCGGTAAACAAAAAGTTTAATTTATAATATGCAAGGAAAAACTTATTCACCAATTAAAATTTCACGGTAACCTTATGGAAGTTTTTCGATAATATTTAACGTAAAAAAGTGGATTACTTCACAAAAAAATGGGCTATAATTATTGAAATTAAAGCCGCATTGAAGCAACCTGTCGGTGGAAATGAACCGCGGGTGAAAAAACCATTAATTGCGGAATTTCGAATTGGTAATAAATATTGAGCGGCGTTAATACGGCTCGAAGGTCAGCATTTACATGGATCATTAAAAAGAATAACAAGATCGTGCAACACGGGCTGCGATCACGAAATCCGAATCGAGATGAAGAATTTGCGTGCAAAAGGTGAGCAGGCGGCGCATGCCATAGTTTGAGAAACAATGAAGATTAAGGCAAGCGAAAAAAAAACAAAATGTGGTCGATCGAGTTCGAAAGCGAGCGCGTCATTTTGGCGCAAAGATCATCGCTCTTTCCGGTTTTCATCTCTCTGGACGTGGACGAATTGACGTCACAGTCTGTCCAGCGGGAATTCCACTGTGATTAATTCAGAGGAGCACGTGTCTCGCAAAGAAACTGGTTTCCAATTCGCACAGTCATGAGATTTGGTTTTTTATTCGCCCAAAATACGTATTTCGAAATCGATTAGATGTGATGATTTATTGAAAGATCAGACACAATTAAAATTTACGTCAAACAAAATCTATTAATAGATTTTGGAAAAAAGGCTTCTTATTATGTAAATAGTAAGAAAGAACCGGAATTTCAACTTTATTAAATATAAACTTCCTAGACATTTTTTATTTATCCCAAATTATTTTTTTGCCTATATTATTTAAAATCTGCAAATCACTGAAACCTTAATCAATTTCAATCCAATTTCAATAAATATAAAATAATAGCTTTGTATGGTTTTGACAAGAAGCGTTTAAACAATGCAATATAAATTAATTATAAATAATGATTCATGGAATTTATTTTCGGGTTTTCTCCTATGACAGAACAGTTTATTAAATTTTATCATTATATTTTTATTTTTTATTTATCTACTTTTAAAATTCAATTTCTGTTTAGGTTTTAACATTAAAATTTGTACAAAAATTTCAATTTAATAACTAATTGATTCTGACAAAGATGAAATAATTCAAAATTTGCTTGTAAATTGTCACCAATTTAATGAAATTACATATTGTTGTCAAACCATTTCGATGTGAGTATTCCCATCTCACTCTAATAAATACAGTGTCTTACATGTTCCACAATTTGAAAATGTGAACGTTATTATTTTTAATTATCGATTAACCGGTATTTTTTTCAGAATTACACAAAATAGCGTTTAATACACATCTGAAATCGGTTATTACTGCACTCATTTACTTAATTTTACTCGCTGCGTTCGTCAAAATACATGAGTTCGTGCTGTAATAACCTCTATTTGTTTTTTTCCTTAATACGTCACTTTTTAGTATTTTGAATTTTTATTTCACTAGTGAAAAAATAGAAAGTCATAATTTAAAAATACATTTACAATTACAATACTCAAAATCAAAATTTCGGGGCCATTTTGAGGAAAAAACTGTACAATTTGTATTCCAGGCTCTTATAATGGTCAAATAGTACCCAAAAGCCGTTCAAATAAGGATCGTTAAAACGGCATTCCTTAAAAATTGTTTTTCATGAATTTTTAAGGAAAAATGTATGTCCTACTCGAGTAAAATTCATTTTTAACTTGGAAACGTTGAAAACCTCACCAAATGACTCGTTTTTGACACTCATTTCTTCGTTAAAAACGGCTCATTTTACACTCTCGTAGCACAAATAACTATTATAATATTAAGTATATTGAATATCAATTTATCTTGACAGTTCTACATTCAATTGACGGAACTTGGCCGAAGCAATTATTGCTTGTACATAATCAAATGTTATTCGAAGCACTCAATATCAATATTTTTTATATTAAAATATTAACAATTAATCGCTATGCACGGGGGTTGCGAGTTTTGTAATTAACAATACGTTACAACGATTTGCATTGGGCAAATTTGGACAGATTTTATTACTAAGATTAGACTAACCCAACTGCTTTATCATCTCACCATTCTCATTCATTTATCTCTGTATCCATGGAGTATCCATAGCAGCGAGTACTAAATGAAAGGACTTGGCTTACAAATGAAACAGAAAGTACACATCCTGTCAATGCTCTGAAATCTGTCATACAGACATATACAATTAAAGATTGCAGTTGTATGTCACTAATGGGAACCCAATCTCTAAATCCTTGATAAAATTCAAAAATCAAACTCCCACTAGACGGAGACAGGGACTTCTATTTCTTCAAATAAAATCAATGTTATAATTCAAAATTGTTAAACTGCATACAAACAAATAGACAATTGCAAATCAAATTCCGAAATAAAAATGACACGATGATTCTAAGGATCGAGCACACGAAGTTTATATGCGCATCGACGACTTTCTCCATCAAATTATCCTGGCCCTAAATATCTATATATTGCAAAATAATATATTTCATTCAACTCTTTATATAAGCTTATTTCTAATAAATCCCCAAAAACGTAAAATTGAAATAAAATGCTGCGCACGAGTTTGCTAATTTTCTTTGTAATGACATGTTATTACAAACCTCATAAAATTTGCAGAAATGTTTATGTTCCTAATATGCCTATTTTAAACACGAGCAAATACAAAATAATAAATATAATTTAGGCGAATAATTTGCAACAATGTTTTTGTTTATTTTTTTCTGCCTGGGAGAGCAGCTTCAAATTTGGACGAATAAATTTTTAATGTGCTTGTAGCATTTGACCTTTCCCCTCTCTCGATCTCGCTCTCTCTATTCCTGCCAACAGTCAGACAAATTTGTTTATCAGTGGGCCTCTGTTGGCCTGCTCCTGATGGTAATGATGATGGTAAATATTTTCCAATCATATTGTTTCATTCCGGTGTGTATGTTTTATTTCGGAATTTTGCTCAGCCGCTCCGAAAATTGGCAACATTTTCTTTTTTCCCCAGTTTTAATGCTTCCCTTTTTGTTGGCTGAAGATCAAATGGCCAGAGGGTAGATTACATTCAGCCCGTCATTTGCATATATCATTGTTGTTGTTCTTGGCCGAAATTGGGAAAGCAAAACAAATTTGCCAAAGCTTCACTGGATAAAATTGCAAAGTTTAGCAAACGCACAATGGTCAGTTTTAGAAATGGTTCAAGAACAAAAAATTCTATTAAAAATGAAGTTTATACAAAAGTTAAGCTCTCAAATTTTTGGAAAAGATTAAAAAAAAAACTTATGGAAATTTCGGGGCCTGTTTCCGTAAGCTCCTTTGCTCGGTTCCTTAATTTTACAAGAACAACATATAGTGTAATTTTGTTCCCTCACTTAAAGGAGAGAACAAGTTCCTATTTCAGATTATTTCAATGATATCTTTGTTTTCATGATTTATTATTTTATTAATTTTCTTCAAAATCAAACAATTTCTGCAAAATAATTCACTTTTAAACACTTAACTTAACTAAAAAAGAGAGATCAACAATTAAAATTGGAGAAATAATAATATTCCTGAACATATTTCTTAAAAAGTTTTCCTTTTTTTATTATTTAAGTTATTATTGAAACAAATCGAAAATAACCTAAACCATGTGCAAAAATTGTGGTGAGCTTACGGAAACAGGCCCTCGTGAGGAACATGGAGAATCCGAACCACAGCCTCAACCGGGTTTAGACTTTTTATGACTGTTTGTTTTCAGTGTTTTATCAGTCTTTCTTCTGTTTATTATTCTTCGCAGGCAATGGGTTCGATCCCTGGGCGGGTAGGATTGACTGGGTCTTTCTTCAACTGGCCTAGGTGCTATTAACTGTCTAATAATACACCGAAAACAAATAATCATGAAAAGTCTAAGCCCGTTGGTTGAGGCTTAGACTTCTCATGTTCCTTACAGGAATTGAGAGGGAAACTTATTTTCAATCGCCAGTTATCAAATAATGGCCATATAAATATCTTTAAAAATTGTGATATGATAAAAATCAGTTTAAAAAATCTCTTCATTAAATATAATTCAAAGTTTAAACACTTTATTAACTTATGAAATACATTCAAAAGTGTTTTTCTTAAAATTTAATTGTAACAATTTATCTTCCAAATTTAAAAAGTAAAAGCATGACATTAAAAATTCAAATATTTTAAAAGAACCACTGTGCAGTGTTTAGAAAACGGACAGAGGGATTTCTGATTTGATTTTATTTGAATAAAACGAAAAGAGCGGAGAGTTCAATCAAACATTCTTAATTAAGACTATATTTGCAAATGCTCATAGAGTTACTGGTATTGTGCGAAAACAATGAGTTCACACCCAACAATTGCTAACATCGCAACCGTTGCAATTTGCTGGCAATTGTTTTGCGACTATTAAACCGCTGAATAACTCTCGTGGTCATGCTCCAGTTATCGGGGACTGGGGTCGAGAAAAGACGACCAGCTCAGAATAACTTTAAAAAAGTCAATATTATAATCTAAAATTACAACAATTAGGGTAAAATAGGGAGAGGGGAGAGATGCCATTCTTTCTATAATTCAGGGTAGGAAATAAATACATGAACATTTCTTTGTTGAAAGCACTTAATGGGATCTCAATGTCTTGTTGTAAATTGTTCGGCTAAATTTCATTTTCAACATAATTTTTTACTGAATTTTTATGACATGATATTTTTAAGCGTATTTTTGTGTTGAATATTTTATAACTAAAAGAAATTGTGATTCAGAAAAATGACTGGAATGTCCCCTCTTAAATACTTTGTCAAATTTTCGCACTGTTGATTTTCTAATAATATTGTTTTTTAATTACAACCCAGCTAAAATTTATTGATATGAAGATAAGAGAAATAAATTTTCCTTCTGAATTAAAAGCATACAAATTTATTTTATGTTTTATTTTACTTCATACTTTTTACTAAAAATTTGAATATCAGAATTAAAACTGGTCGAAGATTTTTGATTGTTTAATTTTTTGAATGGTGCTAATCACGACATAACAAATAATCATTCGTAAACACACAATTAAATAATAAATAGATAGGGCATTTGATAACTTTGATTACGTAAAACCAATTGGTTAGACCTAGACCGGTAACGGTTGTTGATTCGTAGAAGAAGAAAGAATTTTATGAATAAAAGTAATGGTTTACCTTTTATTTTGTGTCTAAACTGTAAATTCATACCAAAACCAGCAAATATTTTATTGTTTATTCAAATTAATTTGATGCTCCTAAAATAGATTTACAACATATTATATTTTAGTTAAATAATTTAGAGATTATTCTTAAAATTAAACAATAAAAACTATATATTCACAATTTTTTTTCCTTTCGCTTGAATAAGTCAAATTTTGGCAAAATATCAAATATTAGTTGATTAGAGTTCTGCAATTTGGCATGTTTGTGGAAATGTGTGTTAGTTTTATAGAAATGTTTAAGAAAACTCGCTTTTTTAAACCTAAAACTTTATCAAAATCAATGGCTATCAACGAAAAACTAGATATACAGTGTGAATTGAGGTTATAGTCGCACCCGTTTTTCCTTGATATCTCTTGAACCAAAAGAAGCTGGATCTTCAAATTTATTCTGTGTATAAATACCGAAACTGTGTATGGTGGACGGTTTGTAGGAATTTTAATTTTCTTTATTTAAATATGGTTTGGCTAAGATTTGTCGAGCCGTTTATTAGCTATATCGCGTAATAGCCTATAAACCCGCTATGTCAGAAAATATTATCCGTATCTGTGACTTTATCAGCAGTCCTATTGTGCCCATATTATCATCTACAATCAAAATGAGCACAGTTTTCGAAAACCGTCCTCACTTTATTTGAATTCGAAAATTTTTAATATAATTTTTTCAATTTTCGAAATAAGGATTTTGAGACTTTAAATGTGAGCTACTTTCGGCCTGCTATGACGTCGCGAACCAAATTTTCGCAATTCTGTATATATTTCGGATTGTTAAACTACCCCCATCAATAGATTGTTTCTATAATGGCCTATAACGGAAAAAAGGGGGTACGGCTATAACGCTGACCCATTCGGCATTTGCGGTTTTTCGTTTTTTCNTCAAGTATTTGTAAAGTTTGACCTGATGTTGTAATTTGTAAAGAGATATACTGTGTGAAAATTTGAAGATCCAGNTATTTCGGATTGTTAAACTACCCCCATCAATAGATTGTTTCTATAATGGCCTATAACGGAAAAAAGGGGGTACGGCTATAACGCTGACCCATTCGGCATTTGCGGTTTTTCGTTTTTTCACAAAATTGATTCAAGTATTTGCAAAGTTTGACCTGATGTTGTAATTTGTAAAGAGATATACTGTGTGTAAATTTGAAGATCCAGCTTCTTTTGGTTGAAGAGATATCAAGGATGATTGACTGCGTCTATAACCTCAATTCACACTGTATTCTTGTAGAAAGTACATACAAAATACGATTATTAGCTTAATTTGACAATATCAAAAGATTTAAAAAGTCTCATTTGTAATACAAATTTAATGTTCTATTGTTTTGAAAACATAAAACTTTGTCAAATCTCGATATTAAGATTTAAATGGACAAAAACACCTTAACAAGATTCCATATTTAAAATAGAACTCATTAAATCTATAATGCTATATTAACAATTATAATGTCCTTTTAAGATTTGATTTCAACGTTGTCAAAGAAACATTATTACAATCAGATTATTTGTTTCGATTTTCACAAAATCTGTGCCCTGGGATTCTTATCAATCATAGAATTATTTAAAATATGACTTCCTCCGCAAAGATTTTACCCAACAATAAGCCTTAAAATAATAGAATATAATACGTGTTTCAAGAAGTACATCTTATAAATTTTACGCTTCACTGGAATGTATGTAAATGAATGTATAACTAGAATTTTGTAGATGTTGAAAAATAACCCTTTTCGTATTAAATATTTGACATCTATAAAATATGTATAAATTTTCCTCTTTCTTCTCAGGCGATAGATAATAATGACATTAACGAACGCAACGTGTTTGTGTTTCGCCGATAAATAATGATGCTAATCAAATTAACCCTTTTATTGACAAATTGTCACTTAAATCGAAGAACGGAATTGTCTTTGAGAGGAAAATAGTGTTTCCTGTCCTTCAATTTACGTCACCGTTTTCTTTCTATTCGATCCGAAAATACTAGACACAATGCGGCTAAATGGAGTGTAAACATGAAAAGGACGATCCAATTATTTCCGACTGAACTTTGGTGAAGGGACGATTTCTCGTTCGCAGTGGATAAAATGGGAATTCACACCGAGCTTTTGTCGGTTTCGGTTTTAAAAGAGCTTGGACAGACTGTGCTCCTGGGGAGATAAATGTTCCAAATACTTTTTCCCACTGTCTTTCATGGCGTGACTCGAAATCCGCACTTTATCCGTGAATTTATTGAGTGGCTTCGTCGTTTTTTTCTCGTTCATTCTAGGTTTCGCAGTTTTTTTTCTCTAATTTTCAACACAAAGTTGTTTGACGACAATTTCATGACATCATTGCCAAGGAGACTTTTAATTTGATTATTCCCTTTTATTTCGTGCCCCTTATCCATACCGTGAAACCCCAGCCACAATTACGTATTTTATTATATCCCCTGAAATCTCATGTCCTCACGTAATTGTTGCCCGGAATGGATTATCATTATGTAAATAGTTTACTTAATTCAAGGAAATCGTTAAAGTAAACTATCAGTTCCTATGTAATTATACTACAACTTAATGCTCTCTTCCAGTCTCTTCTTCGCTTTGTGTCCATCTAAAGTGATAATTACCGCCGGAATAGCTTCTAATAAAATGGTCATCGTCTAAATTGGACTTAATTGGCTGACCAACGTAAAATACTGAACAAACTCCGCCTAGGGATGATTAAAACGCAGACAATGTTTGAAAAGATAATGTCAAATGTCGCCAAACAAATTAGATTTATCTTATCACTTTTCGCATTAAAACGAATGTAAAAGCGTAAATAAAATGCAAATTTTGTATAATAAAATATGAGAATTGAGGTTATTGTTAGAGAAATTATTAGGATATATCATTAATAGTTATTTAAAAGTGTCTTAACACTACCATTTTCTAATGCATTGTAAAAATGTTTAGTAGAAAAAGCATCAAATTGAAAATAAGTTGGATAATAAACTCGTTACGCTCGTGATTTTAAAGGACCCTAGTATTTAATAATGGCTTATCTTATCGACCTAGTTATATAATAGTTATTTATACTACAAGATTTATACAAAATTTTATGCATTTTTAAATGAATTAATACAAACAACTTAAATTAAAATTTAAAATTTAGTTCACTCCCTCCCAAATATTAAAAAAATATTTTGTGTAATTCCGTATCGAAATGCAGCCTGTTTTAACGCAAATTGGTACTGTAACGGTTTACTTTCTGCACGGAATGCTTCAATAAATTCAAATTAGCACGCAAATTGTCACCAATTTAATGAAATTACGTATTGCTGTCATAACCCAATCTCTATAAATTTTCGATAAAGTTTATTAGAGTGAGATGGGAATGTTTCTATTTCTCTCCAATCAATTCAGATTTATTAAAGTGGTGGTTCTCCCTTTAATTTGATTAGACTAAATACACACTGTGTATTTATGCAATACCGCTGAAATAAATTTGACGTTTAATTAAATAAAACACTTAATTGGGGAGGACTGTTTTGGGTCTTAACACTGTGTCATACTTGTTCCACAATTTGAAAAAACCGCTGCGAACGTATTTATTATTAATTATCGATTAACTGATATTTTTTCACAATTACACAAAATAGAGTTCAATACACTTGTGAAATAAGTTATTACAGCACTCATTTACCTATTTTTACTCGCTGCTCTCGACAAAATACATGGTAAATTCGTGCTGTAATAACCTCTATTTCAGCACTAGTATCGAAATATACTATTGACGCATTAGTGCGAAAATGGAAACATTTTGGAACTCAATTTAACAAAATAATCTCACACTACAATATAGGTAGACAAGTACAGTCAACTCTCAATATTTCTAACCTGCGATTATTAGAAGTAATCACTGGCTCCCTAAACAATCTCTTGATATTTCGAACTAAATCAATAAATTTTTATGTTCTCTGTACCATTGCTTTTTAGGAAAACCACGTGTTCGAACTCATTGGCGTCCAACACTCGACAATTCAAAGATTTGTGGTTGCAGAATTTCAGGCACCTTTTTTATTTAAAAATTGAGCATTATGAGCAGAAGCAATGGAACCTTTTGATAATTCGTAATATTTTACGAACTCCTCGAGTTTCCAATTATTGACAGCCGACTGTATGTAACTAATGGAATTTTATTCAAATCCCCAAAGTAGTTTATTGTGTTAGATTTTATTTAGACGACAACTAAGAAAATTTTAAATTAAATATTACTGACAACTTCAAGCGAGGGGTTTCGTATATTTTTCTTAAATTTATCAATTAAATATNCGAACTCCTCGAGTTTCCAATTATTGACAGCCGACTGTATGTAACTAATGGAATTTTATTCAAATCCCCAAAGTAGTTTATTGTGTTAGATTTTATTTAGACGACAACTAAGAAAATTTTAAATTAAATATTACTGACAACTTCAAGCGAGGGGTTTCGTATATTTTTCTTAAATTTATCAATTAAATATCTGCTTATTAACTTAAATATTTCTAAATTTTATAAATATTTTTAATTGAATTTAATCAATTAACATGAATTCTATGCTTTGAACATCAGAACTTTTTTCAGTCAAGTAGCTTTTGCTCAATCTATTCTAAACATAATAAATAATTCTAATGATTATTAGAATTTGCTTTCCAACTTCTCCTCCTGATAAGGTATTTCGTATTACAGCTGAAGGGGCTTACATAATATTGAAACATTAAGCAGATTAAGTGCAAATGTTTTGAGAACGATTTTCTACTTAGAAACTTAGTCGTTTGAAATCGCTTGAGATGGCAACGAGGCGATTATTTCCCGAAATAGGTTTACTGTTAATTGCAAAAGTGATGCAATTTTGAATCCATTCCGCAAATTAAAACTCATTTATTGGCACTTAAAATCGACAATAAAAGTGGATCGTTAATGAGAAATGTTGTGAAATGGAATCGCGAGGCAAGATTATGAAATAGAAAACTCATCAGTGTCTTGTCCTTTCCAAATTTGCGAACTCATCCAAAGATCTAATTTAGGTGTTTGTGTTTGTATTTTGTAATCTGGACCACCCAAATTGGAAGGCATAAAAGTGCGGCACTTTGAGCATTTGGAAATTTTTCAATAAGTGACGGTTGAGCGAGCAAAATGAAAAGATGTCCCACATAAAACTGAAGCTATCTGAAGGTACCTGAACGTATCGATTTCGGATACAAATCACATCACTTGGAAACACCCCCACAAAGGATTAAATGCGTATAAGCCACATGAACGAAATTCCATGAAAAGGTTTTATGATTTATATCTTTTGCTATGAATACGTGTTATTCCTAAACATATGTATGATGAACAATGAATGCTCCTTTTTGCTCCGCTCCTCTCCTCTCGTCTCACAGATCCCTCAAAAAGACGTCATTCAACCTTTGTTCTTTTCGTGGTTCAAAAGGAAAATGGAAAATTATGAAAATGCATGAAATTGGGTCTTTGGCTGCAATTTGTTCATTTTGTTCTCCTCACATGAACACGAAATATACACATGCTAATTTCGGCCGGTTCTAGAGAGTGTTCCGGAAATTATTTCTATAAGTTTTTTCTTGTCATGCAAATAGTTAATAAAATGGTTTTAACATTTTCCTGAATTCAATTAAGATAAAAGAAATGCTATGTTGATAGGAATAAAAGGAATCCTACACTTCATAATTGTTACATGTGGTTTAAAAGATTTGTAAGAAATTCTTAAAAACAATACCAAATTGAATATAATTAATTTGACGAGTTTGTTAAAATAATGGTGTTAAGCTTTAAACTCATGTTATTTTTTTTAATAATATCATCGTTAAATGAGAAAAGAACTTGCTTTATAACAGAAAATCTTGGACCTAGTGAAGAACACACACCCCAAGTTTGAGTAGCGTCTATTGGTTAGGGTTATCGCGTATGTCAAATTTTTCAATATCCACGGATTCAGATGCTTAAAATTTCATATAAACGAAAACGAAAAACGAAACCCTACCAAAAGATTGGGAA
>JXOV01011930.1:0-18328 GCA_001014945.1 Clogmia albipunctata
AACGTACGAAAAATGAATAAATTTTAAAAACTTGCATTCAGTATAAAAAGGTCGAATACTTTTATAACGTAATTCGAGCGCCCTCTACACTACAATTGTTATTTACGGTAGTTCTATATNAAACTAATGAATCATAGTAAAAATGACTAACCAAACAGGATAAGTTCATAAAACGTACGAAAAATGAATAAATTTTAAAAACTTGCATTCAGTATAAAAAGGTCGAATACTTTTATAACGTAATTCGAGCGCCCTCTACACTACAATTGTTATTTACGGTAGTTCTATATTAGATAAACGAAAGCATCTTGTGGAATATTAAACTTTACTAAATTGTCTATCAAATGATATCATGTTCATTAATAGCAGATAAATAATAAGTACGAGACAGAGCTTTTAAACGCCACTGCAAACAGGGTCGAATACTTTCAGGAGTAACTGTATATTGTTCGAATCCTCTCCTATTTGAATTTGAAAAAATCATATTATCACAAGAATATATTTATTAATTTCCGTAATCTATTACTAATAATTTCATATATGTTTTACCAGAATCTGGAAACAACATACCTTTATTCTATTATATAAAATATTCTCTAAATTTCAACTCCCTACGCTCCTGATTTTAAAGGTCCGTTGTATTTAATAATGCCTCTTTTCGATCTACTTGTATTAAAACCTATTATGACACTTAAGAGATTTGAGTGATTTTTCGCGTTCAATTTAGATTTTTATCGAACAAAATTTTAGAATTATAATTCAAAACCATATAGTTTCTTATGACAAAAGGAATGTTGAATTTGTTATATTCAAATTAAATTGAAGTTGTATTAAATTTAATTCATTATTTGAGTATTTCATGCAATAAGAATTTTAATATCTGATTTTTATACTTTAAGAAAATTGAACTTTTATGAAAATACAAAGTTTAAATATTTTTCTTTCTATTACAAATATTGCAAATTGATTTTTAAAAATACCTTTAATAAAAATCACAAAACTTTAATAAGACAATTGACAATGACTAACATTTCTAGCTGATAAACTCTCCATTTTACACCACAATTGTATCTAAGTATGATATAAAGCATCTCCAACCTCTTAGCCAACAGTTGGTATTTAATACGCTTTGTATTACTAAGTCAAGATTTGAGGATTTAAAACTTTCTGCAAAGGAAAGAATACACTACAATGTAATAATAAGCTTTAAGTACGAAATAATTCGTAGAGGAAATAACCAAGAAATGTAAATAAATTATTCATTAGAGAACTTTGTTCAGGTGTAAATGCAAATATTTACATATTACAATAACTTTTACATAAAAGGCAGTTAATTTTAAAGTAAAATTTAAGAACAGAATTAAATTATTAGAGAGAAAATTAAATGGCAACATGTCCCTGAGAAAAAAGGAAAATAAAGAGGGTTGTGGGATTACAAAATGGTAAAATGAGATTTTTTAATCTGGCTTAGCTGCTTTTTAAGGTTAAACTGATTTGAAAAAGCAACACAACAAGTGACGAAAAAGGAAGTGATGCGAAGGATTGCTTTTAGGATAAAGCTAATTAACTCAAGCCTTTAGAGAAAGTTTCTTGCGATTAATATTTTTTCAATTGAATTCTATTATTACTAACAATTTAAATGGGAAAGAGACGGGGGATTGCGGAATTAACAAATTAGAATGGACAGACACTGTATTGTCTGTCCTTTCTAATTTCTTATAACTATAATAATAAAAAGTTCAGACACCTGTAACAATTACAGAAACGCTTATCTTTATTTAGACAGGCAAACCACCTGTAAATATTAGTTAAAATAAATTAATTTGAAAAATCTTCTTTTTGAAAATTACTGAAATTTTATTTGGCATAGAGAACAAAGCATACAAAGCTAAGAAGTGAAGATATTTTACGAATACAACTAAGCGCAAAGAAAAATTACTCTTAATGAAAAATCCCTTCCTTACATAAATAACTATTAATTTAAAACACATATCACCATACTTGGATGTAATAAATAACAATTCTCCCTACTCCAGGGAATAGATACTACATCAGATTGATTATGGTCCTAAATGTCTATATTTATACCCTCGAAAGCCGCGATAACAAATTTATATTACTTTTTTTTTGTTACGGTAATGAGAAAATTTATGTACCTTCCTTTACACCCACCCCTATGTTTTTGGTACTTTGTAGAAAATAATTAATGAGTTTGGATTTACTTCATAGCTTACACCTTGTCAATAATTCAGGTGTTTTTTTATTTTTACCAAATTTCATTTATTTTGTTAACATTCAAAAATTAGACATTCTGTAAATAAAACAAAGGCATTAATTTTTTATTTGTAACGTTAAATAATTACACATTTCATGCTTTAAAAATCACATTAATTCACAATAAGAAATCTTAGTTAAATATTTCAATCTCTGACCAGAGTTGACAGAATGTTTAATGTGGCTTTGTACTATGACCCAAAATAGTTGCCTCTATAAGAGAGATAAAAGTAGAAAAGCAATTATAGATAAGCTGAAGGCCTCTTAGAAATTCGATTAATTTCTTTTCTTTTAGGAATTAATGGAAGTCTAAGAAAGTTCCAGTTCATAGGGTTTTATTTTGAATTTACGCAGTTTCATTCGATTTTGGGCTGGAAGTCTATCATGTAGCTTTTAATATACAAATGTAGTGATAAATATTAATCAAAGTTAATCCGTTTTATAGCATCTCAGTTTACGCCTCATGAATCTGGGATTTTAGAGACCAGATTCTTTGGAACCCATTTTAATAAACCTAGATATATCTTAATAAGTTAGAAGATTTGATAAGTCGCTTATTTGTTTATTTTATATTGTACTTCAAAATGTGAATAAATATAAATGGATTTTTATGTAATTTTGTAACAAAACAAACTGATGAGACATTCTATTTGTTCCTTAACGGTAATATGGGTAAAAATATTCCATTTGCAAAACATTTATTGAACATCATCAATATTTCACATCCGAGTGGTAACGCACTCGGTTGCATTGTAAACCGGTTTAGGTTCAATAAATTGACTAATAATACAATTAAAACAAATAGTCATGATAAGTCTAAAACCCGTTGGTTGAAGTTGAGACTCACTATACAGGAATTAAAATGTAATTTCTTACATATCCAAATGCAGATAAAAATATTAATAGTTTGATAATTTAATTGTAGTGGTGGCCTCACTGTAACAGACCAAGCGAGACCCCACTGTAGCGAAGCACGCTTAAGACGAATATTGTAAAGAGAGAGGATTACTTTCCACCCGCGATCGCGACAAGTCAAATAAAGCGTCTCTCCCTGAACTCGTGTGTTTTTAAAACTATTGACTGATTAAACTGTGGATTTCAGATGGTAGATAATTAACGTGAAGTGAAAGGTAAGCGAGGAGCTGGTGATCCTTAACAGGACCGAGGATCCAGCCTCTCTTCATGGCCATTCTTTAATATTAAGAGTCACACAGCTCTCTTCAAGGCGATCCAGACTCTCTTCATACTAATTTTTTGATCAAATAGTTTCAATCGGGTCTCCACTAATAGATGGAAACTTGGTATTTTTCGTAAATCATTTGGTCTAAACCACAAATTGAAAACATCTTCAATATAAATGTTTTAAAAGATAATAAAATTGTTTTAAAAGATGTGTTTGTCATCAAAAAATTTATTCCATTATAATAAATAATTCATTCAGCATTCTCCACAGATATTTGGGTCATTAATGAAATAACCAGATTAGCGAAAATAACATAAGGAAAATTTAATTAATAACAAGGGAAGTAATTTCATTAACATAAAATGTCTGGAAAATGTATTTACTTGTAAAACCGCATAATATATAAATTAAAATGAATTTCAATGAAAATATCTGTTCAAATATTAGTTCGATATCTAAACCAAAATATAAAATATTTAGCAAGCACAATTTAAACCCTTCGGGAATATTGTTTTTTTAGTACAATAAAAGGAAAGTATTCAAAGCGTTTATTTAAAAAAAAAACCATGAAATTATCAAATAATCCTTCTATAATCTATATAGATTTTATTTGTTGAAAAACTGATACTAATACAAGAATTTAAATTAAGTATTGTCACAAGAGCGATAGACCGAATTATTGGTAAGCATTGTCTCCCATAAGAGGAAGGTCGTGACATAAAGCATTGTTAACGGTAGCATATCCTTTCGTTTACACTATACCAAATTCAGCACATGTTCGCCCACAATATCAAATGGAATCGGATAAAAATGCAAATACAATAGCTTCAATCAACAACACATAGATTATAATAAAAGGCATATTGTATAATATTTTAATAATCTTGGAATCAAAAACAGAAAAGGGTTCATGCAAACATTGACTCGGTTATTTTGGAATCAAAATAAATGTGAAAAATATGTGAATTCCTATTTTTAGAAAGTGTACAGCACGCTCTCTATGCTTGGTAATATTTGTATTTTGTTTTAAATGATAATTGATCAATTCCAATCAAATAATTAAATATGACTTATTATAAAAATATTCTCAGAAGAGAAAGAATTTTTAATGAATAACTTTGAAAAAAACATACCCAGATCGTTAAAATTTTGAAAAAGCTATCCGCAGGCGCCTTTTTACCTTGTCTCTGAAGAGACCGCTGATATAAACCCAAGCCCCGCTCATTCCAGCCATCTTGACTTAATGAAGACGATAAATAATAATCATTTTGTGTAATTCCGTATCGAAAAGTAGCCTATTTTTAACGCAAATAATGAAATTACAAATTGTTTCCACACAATCTCTACAAATTTATTATTTAAATTTGAAAATTTTGTTGTGAGTATTCCTATCTCACTCTAATAAACTTTATCGAATGTAATTTCAAATTTAAATATTTTATTAGAGTATTTCTATCTCTCTCCAATCAATTCATTTATTTAAGTGGTGGTTCTCCCTCTTATTTGATTAAACAAGCTCAACACTGTGTCTTACTTGATCCACAATTGAAAAAACCGCTGCGAAAGTTTTTATTAGTAATTATCGATTAACTGGTATTTTTTCAGAATTACACAAAATAGTGTTCAATACACATGTGAAATAGATAATTTCATTTCAAACTTGTATCGAAATATACTAAAAAAAACAATTATTATTATGCATTATCATTTTGATTACATTCAAATGATGGGAAACGGTTTGTTAAGCGCCTCCAAATGATTATATGTTACAACTCTTGTTTTTATTAACACAATTTGTTAAGAATAATCTTTAAAGCAAATTCAGGTCGAACTTTTTTCTACACTTACTGTAGTAGGAAAATTTTGCAAATATATAGCATTTAGCTATTTTATTTGATGATTTAGAGATAGTACGGTGTAAGGCTGATCAGCTTGTTTTTAATGAATGTCAATTTTCCAGTTTAAGATAAAAATAAAAAATGAAATCTTTTCTTTATTAAAGTGAAATTAATTATTGCACTTCCAACATTTTACAAAGTGTATGTGACCATTTCGAACAACGTTTACCATCAGTGGTTGATGTCGAACAATATTTTGGAGCAATATTTATAGTCCATTTCATGCAAATTATCACCATCATTCTAAAGCTTTCACCCTCAAAACTTGCTCTTGTTGCCAATCATCTGATCCATTTTCGATTGGCAGATGAGTTTCCGAACAATATGGCATAAATTTGATGTTTTGAATGCGTGTTGCCACTTATTCATATTCACACAAATTTACGATCCAAAGATATTCCACAGCATCCACTGTTTATGGCCTGCATAGGAAAATTCCAATCGATTCTGAATATCATTAATATATATTTGTCGGTTCTGCGAAAAGGAATCCCAATTTTGTTCAAGATAAAGAGGGTAGATCAGAATTACCAACAGCGTAAGCATATCATACTCCTACTGTCTTATAGTCATAATAAAAAGGCTTTTAAAGTGAAGAAAACACTATAATATGAAAATAACAATATTATTTCATTCAAATAATTAAATTTGAATTCTCTCCTTTAACTAGATTTTTATGTGCTATTATAAAAAGCGTTATTATTTAAATTTTAAAAGACAAATTTTTTTAAAACTTTTATGACGGAGTTATTAAAAGCTTTAAGAATAAAAACATTTTCCTGCTCTACCAGTTATTTCTTCAATATGTAGATTATAACTAATTTAAGAAATATAATATATATATATATATATACTCAATTTACGGGTTCATTGGATAAAATTTATTCAAGCGAAAACATTATATAATCATAATCCAATTTATCCATTTACTTTATTTGACCAAAAATTAAATTTCAAACAAGTCGAAACTTTGATTAAGACTCCATAAAGTTTGAGATTTGTTTCATTGAACTTATTTAATTGGGATATTATTAAGTAAAAATATTTTCAGGATTTAAATTTAAATTGACTCTTCAAGTATTATTGAGTTTTATTTGTAGAATGATTTTTTACCCTTTAAGAATTTTCTTTTCAAGAGATAAGCTTACTCACTTCTTTCTAATCCCTTTTTGTTGTCTATTAATATAATGTATTGTCACATATTCTATATAAAAACTATAAAAAGAAATCAAAATCGCTTTCGCCAAAAAATAAATGTCGACGAACAAAAAAAATTATTAAAATGTGTATATCATAAAAATGTAGGTATTAGCAACCAATGCAAATAAACACATTAGCTTAAAAATGTTGTAAAATGAACTGACCTTAATCTATGATTTTATGTTTTGCAATTACACATTACTTAACACATAACAAAATTCAAATTTCTGATTTTAATAATATTAAGGCAAATATAAACTCGAACTCAAAAATTTTTACTTATGCCTAAATCAACCAGTTTATCAGTGGATTTGTCATTAAGTATGAAAGGTCAGACACCGAGTTATTGTCTGGCATTGACCTTTCTTACCCAAAAGGGATGAATATGATAATAAAAACATCAATGTCATCATCAACCCTTTTCTTTACCTATGTCAATATTCTATCACTTTCATATATTCAAAACCAAATTTAGAAATGGATTACCATAGAGAAATTGGGATAATCCACTAACAAATAATTGTTTATTATGAAATATACTATAATATAATTAAAAAGTTCGGATTGGCTGAATTCATTCACAAATAGTGTAGATGCTATTATTGTCTACTAATATACTAAAAATTAATAAACAATAAAATCTAACCAGTTGGTTTTGGTAACTTCACACGCCAGACCTATTCTGCCTTAGTGTCCGGTTCTGAGTGGCGGGTCTAACGAACACTTTTTCCTTTCCATTCAAACGCTCTTCAGATTATTTGAAGAAATTATTATATTATATTATCCATAGCAATTAGTTAGGGTCAGAAATAGTGTTAGGAAGGGAGAGCTAGCGCGAAGTACGTGGTGAGGCGTATGGCTGTCCACCATACACCTAATGACACATTTTCGTGCATCTGGACAATTATCTTATTCAAATGTTTCATATGTGAATAAGGTCTATAATTTACAAGGGGATATCCTGCCCACAAACCAATAATCAATTTATGAACTTTAAATAAAAAATAATTTGATAGTTAATCATACTTCCAAGAGTTTAGAAGGGTTTTTACTTATAAATGAAATACTTACAAATTAGGTCGCGCAATTGCATATTTCGAAGAATCGATTGATCCTAAGAAAATTTTCAGAGGCTTGTCGTTCATTAGAAAATGATCTCATTATTTTCATGAAACTGTTGTAGTATTGGAAATGATTGTAGATAAATATTCATAAGGTACTATGAGGTATTTATTATTATAGATATCTTACCTTTGAGATAATAACTTTTTCTTTCACAATTTGCTAGCTTTTTTATAAATTTAATATGAATAAATTTTTATAGAACAGATCATAAGCTCGAAAAAATAAATAAAGCGTCAAGCAGTTTATTTCACCATTCAATTTCATTGACACTTTGATAAGTTTATAATATAGTTTTCTCGAAACAAGAATCCATAATTTCACCTTTCACTAATCTGAAAATAAATTAATTCCCAACCCTCGTCTCTCTATCCGACAGCGATGAAGTGAAAATGAACAGGCAATTTCCGTTTCCCTGTTACCTAGAAATTCCATATATATTACTTTAATCGATATCACATTAAGTAAGGAATTTTCAAGTGTACTCGTATATACTCATATAAATATTCGTAATAGTTTTAATAGACCAGATTTTCCGCGATTCCCTTCTTAATGATAAAAGTATTTTTACACATTGAATTTATGGATAAGACTAATAATAATTCTTTCATGTGTTCATCATTCTCTTAAATGAAATAAATTTGAGAGAATGATAAATGCCTTTAATAGTATGACTTTTATATGAATCAAAACTTCAAGTCAAAATAAAAACAGAAATGATTATTTTTTTCAAATTTTCTAATCAGATTATGAAAACGTCATTTGACATTCGGCATAAAAAGAAACTTCTTATTAAAATAATAAAGAACCACATCGAGCATTTATATATTTAAATGATAGAAACGGATTAATAAAGGATATAAGAGGAAAAATAAAAAATATATATTTACATAATTTTTTACAAAAATTTACTTAATCACAATAAAATTTTTGCTGTTTAGCTTGTGTTCTCATTTAAAATAATAATTTGTACACCAAGGTCGATAAAATAAGGCATTATAAAACACAAGAGTTGTTTAAAGCCACGAGCGTAGCGAGTGCCTTAAAGAAGGCCCGAGTCTTTAATAATGCTTATCGACCGTGTTCTATACAAAGTTTAATGCAATTTTAAATAAAATAACTCCAAAATTGTTCTTTTTATATTAAAATCCCGTTGTTTTAGTTTCTTAATCTAATTCCACATAAAGATGGAGAAAGCCATATCATATATATTTTTAATTAATATTAAATGATTTTTATGAATTCAAAGCATTCACAATCTTTACGAGAATACCAGCTTGAATGAGATTCAATAAGATCCTATTCCAATATCAAGGACTTTATTAAAGAGGAAAAACGTGACTGGATATTGATGACATCAACTTTAAAAAATCAAGAAAACGTTTAACGAAATAGTAATAAATTCTCTATTTTTTTTTATTACATTTTAAAGTCTGAATTTTCTTATTTATAAAATCTGGAGAAATCAAGTGCTCAATCCTAAGATTCAATTTCTAAAATGAATACTTCAAAATAATTATTAGATATGTATTCCTGTCACGTGCTGTTGACAGTTAGCCTAGTTTTCTGATCCACCAATGTTCATTTCCTCTATCTGTGGTACGTGTGGTAAATCTAGAGATGTTCTTCGTAAATAAGGACAGACTTTCTCTCTAATTGAAATCAAAGCTCAAATATTTTAAGACAATAATTTTGGTGTTTTTAATCATTTTTCAAGAACATGTTAATAATTTAACGTCGAGAATTCCGTAACTTGGTGTTTATATAATTTTACAAATAGGTTATAATTAGTATATTCACATACTTTCCTTACTTCCTTTAACAAAATTATAATAACAAAGTCGTATTACCGGAAGATAATGGTTCCTTTTATCCTGTCATAGTAATTATTTGGGATTGCAATTGATTTTCTTAAAGAAATCAATAAATGCTAATTTGATGTTAAAGAGGGAGGGATGCCATAAAATAAACCATTATTTCTGACAAATAGTCAATACGACTACGCTTGCTGGGCCATATTCTTCATTAAATTAATAAATAATTCTTCGATAAATAATATTCAAACCCATTGTATTTATCAATAGTTCTTGGGCAAAACTTTCAATATTGATTTTACTTCCACATCGAATGATACAGAAATTGAACGTAATATTATGATGAAAAGATCAACTAAGATTATTGTCAGATGCTCTGTTGGCTTTCGTTGTCATCTTAAATGAACGAACAAACAAAAAGACAACTTTATTAACAAGAATTTGATTCATTTTATATCAATTCATGCTTAATAATATACCAATAAGGGGTTAAAGTAATTTTAGATACATATACAAACTTATGTTCAATAAATATCATAATCGAAGGACAACTCCCTTTAAACTATCCTACATTATTTGATTAGAAATTCTCTTGCTATAGTTGGCATTGTCTGGGGATTCTCAAATAATCAAGTTATTTTAGTCATTTATTGAGAAAAGAAGAATGGTTTTATAACAGAAACAATTATTATACTATTTAATATGAATTTAATAGACATGTAAAAAAAATTCTATTTTGAATTCTATTTTAAAACAAGAACTTTTAAAAAATTTTCAGAAAATAAAATAATTTACCACTTATTTTTTATGTGTGACTAAAAAGGAAGGAGAGATATATTGGCCTCATAACAAGTTGTGTTTGTGAAACAAAAATTGCAAATTATTTTTTTAAATATAGCAATTCTTAGTATGGTCGACTCCTGTAATTCATTATGTTAAATTTCATTGAGTACAGAAATTAATATAGGGGAAATGTGTACAAAATGGCATAGGGGGTGTTTCTGAATTTTTACTTGTTCTAGCTCGCATCTGACTGATTTATCATTTAACCCAAATGGCTTTGGCTATCCTGCCAAAATTTGAACGCAGTTCATGCGTCTTAGTGCTAGGACCTTCAGAAGTTTTTCCAGCGAAATGGGTTTATATTTACATTTATTCAATTGAACATACTGGAAGAGTATCTGTAATTTATATATTTTCCTGTTGCTTATTCTATCCCTTAAGGATTCATCTTTGTCTTAAAAAAAGAATCATATTTATATTTTTTAAAAAATTTTTTCTTTCAAAACGACATATGGACAAAATGGCCTACCTGAATTTTTGTCTATAAGTTGTATTAATTTAATTTGGCCGGACGTATTTTGTCTATAGATAGCCAAAATGTCCAGAAATTATAAGAACTTAACTCATCGTCGGTCGTGGAGGCAAGACGATATCGAAACCGAAATTTTCCTAATACTTCTCACTATAATGAAGAGAAATGTACGCATTTATACTCCAAAAACCTTTTATTGAGATCTAGACCCGGAAGAGTATGGTAAATTGTTGGCATTAGGTTTACAGATCTTGAACATACGTTCCTAGACGAACACAGGGTTTTGTTTGCAAAATTATGCCAATAATTACATCAAATTCAGAGGTATGTCATTTTGTCCATACGATTTTAAAAATCCGATTTTCGCCGACTTGTGTTTAAAGCTGTTTAATTTTGTTTCTGCTCATTTTTTGCAACAAATGGATATTAATTTTAATAAATAGATAAGCAAACATGATTACTGTATAATATGGCTTTGTTGTGTCCTACCCGTAAAGAATTATGATCTAAAAACAAAACACCATGCCATTTTGTACATACTTCCCCTAAACATTGAATACAGAATCCCAAGAAAGTACTAATATTTTGATGTTATAATTTCATTACCACTTCCTGTTCAAATCATCTATATAATATGTGTAATAAATTATTTGATATAAGAAATTCATTTGAAATAATTTAATATAATCTTTTGAATAAACTCATTAAAAGCTACCAAGAGAAAAAAATAAAATAAATAAATTCTTGTTTGCACTTTCACATTGAAAGATTAGCCTTTCGATATCGATTTTAGTCTCATAATGAGTAAGTTCTGCGCACTAGTAAAATTGAATTTTTATTTCACTATAAAACGAATTCATAACCTATGAATAAACTTGTGTCAAAGTTTCAGTTATTTTGAGGAAAAATCTGTACAATTTTTATTTCATCCGTTATAACGGCCAAATAGTACCCGAAAATTGTTCAAATAAAGACCGTTGTTTTTTTTATGATTAGGTTAATGATTTTTTAGGAAAGTGAAGAAATTTATAACTTGCTCATTTGTAAATCCTATCGGCTCATATTTTACAATCGTTTAAAATCGGCTCATTTTACGACTTTGTAGCACAAATAACTATTAATGCATTTTAGTATTATAAAATAAAATTGATAATGTGGCACTCGAATTTCTTCTCGTTTTTACAGCACACGTGCTTTAAAGAATTCATTAAAAGCACTAATTTGAAACGATTGTAGAAAATATTGTGCACTCTAAAAGAAGAAGCAAAATTTCATTTCGTTAAGAATGATCTGGATTATAAGTAAAACTATATAAAGGGACACTCCATAACAATGGGTTATTTCTCCAGAACGTGACATAAATAAATGGGACATAAGAAAATATCTACTAGGCTTTTGTGTTAGATTTCCAGTGATAGCAAACTAGTTTGATTTATTTGTTTTAAGATAAAAAAGGACTATTTTTTCAAAACTGTTCAAAATGTGTATATCTATATAAATTCATCCAATTATATTTACAATTGCAATTAAATAATATTATTTATAATCCACATAATAGAAAAGCAATTATAGATAAAAGCTTTTTTTAAATAAAAAAACGTAATTACACTTTTCTTTGAGAAACAAAATAATAATTTTGTTTCCCTAGTTAATTTGTGGGATTCAAAGTTCAAAGTTTCTTTATTTTTATTAATTTTAATATATACATCATATAAATTTAAAAAATATTTAATTTGTGGCATTTTATTTATCTCTTTGTATGAATCAACATAAATATAAAAAAAATAATCTGTGTAAACAACATTTAAATTTAGGCTCCAGAGTGCTATAAAAAATTAATAAAACGTTCAAAACAAAACCCAAAGCCTCAAGCAAAAACACTTAGTGGGAAGACAATGGAAAACCATTAATTTGGGACTGTAATTTTAAAAGGCAAACCAACATTAATTTCTAAATAGATTTTTTATCAATATATCTCAAATTTGATACTTCAAAAATTATTGGATATCGACCTGCCATCGAATATTAATAAAAAATTAATTAATTCTCAACAACATATTAAAAACATAGGAGGTTACATTTATAATAGTTTACATATCGGTAGGTAATGAATAATTAAAAAAGTTGTTGCGACATAGGCGCACTTTACGGCGCTTAAATTGCAATTATTATTGCACAAAAGTTTTGAACCTACTATTAATAATTGTATTATATTTTTAAATTAATATTAAAATCAGATAAGAGAAAGATAACACAAAAAGAAACGGGAAAGCAATTAAAATGGGCAAAATTAACACTTGATATTTGATATAAAAATCAGCCAATAACATAATTTCGATTAAGACTATATATTCAGTTGCACTCCAGTTCATGATTTTACGATTTGCATTTTAATTTATACTCCGGATTGTATTATTTGAATTACAGTTCTTTATGGTACGTTTAAAAGTGTGTTAATTAGCTTTCGTCTGGACTAAAAAACAAAGATTTTAATTTGTGTTGTGGAACACCCTTTAGTCGGTTCATCTATTATTGTACCATTGTAATTATCGAGAATTGTTATTCTTCTATTAGTATAGCAATTAAATTACAGGTCATTTCGGCAACGAGAATACATCTTATCTCAGGTAAAAACACAACATCTTTGGCGACGAGATTGGGTCAGGCAAGAACACAACATTTTGTTTCTATTCTAATAATTGAAAGTGCCGATGAATTCATGTGTGCGAATTTTCCCCTACAGAAATGTATAATCCTTTTGCGACAGTTTATTGTTTCCGACAACTGCGGCTTAAAAAGTCTGTTATTTGGTTTTTTATTTCAATTAATATAGTTAGATACATAATATTTAAAATGCATTTGATGATTACTAACTCATACTTTTTATAACATTGTGACTCAGAATCTCAATTCCACAACATAGTACTATAAAATGTAAATAAGTTTAAATATCATTCAATCGCTTATTCATAGTTTACTAGTGTTATTATTATTGCCATTTATACGATAGATGATATCTGTGATTAAAAGATTTAAAGCGCTCTAAAGTGTACGATTAGATGAACGCGTTAGATATTAAGGACTTTATCAAAGAAAAGAGAATGTCGGCGTCTGAATACGAACAAGCTCTGGATTCCGGACCTGAAACAGTTTTAACAGACAAACAAATATCCATTCGATTCCATTTTTTAAAGAATATCATTTATTTATAAACACATGCCACAAAATCCATGAAAATCAAACTCAACATATTTATAGCAAATTGTTCGAACCGACATGTCACAATAATCAAATTCTGTTATTGTTTCCAACACAGTATATTACGGTTTCGATTTGTGGATAAGATTTAGGCGATACCGAATTTATTGGATCATTTCAATAAAACACGACTTATTTATATTCGCATCAAATTTTAGCCCGAAGTTATTGCTTCGCCGAACAGACAATTTCTTATCAGAAGAACAAAAACATAAATTGTTATTTAAATGTTTAATTGTATTGATGGCAAAATTCATTCGTATTTTTATTTTATAGTATTTATAATAATCTTAAAGAAGTACTGAAATTATTTCTATACTATACTTTGCCAATTAATTAATTGAAATTGTATAAAACTAATAAAATAATGTTATTCTTTTGTAGATAATAGCTTATACATAATTCAATTCAATGTGTCTTATGTATGAATCTGTTGATGAGAAAGATTGGTATTGGCACATTTAACAACATACCATACGCGTACTTTATTTAGTTGACGGGTTTTCCTCAATATATGGGAAAATTTATTCATAGAATCATCTACGTCTGTATTTCCAATTAGATGTGATTTTAACGAGAAGCTTATTTATTGAATTTATTTTTCTAGAAATTTCTTAATGGAACATACAAAGCCATACTTAGAACTAAAAACGCCCTAACTATCCTTAGTATTTCTTAAATCAGAAATGTAGGAACTTTGATATACACGCCACGGGAAATTACAACAACAAAAATCACACAACATCTTCCGATTAATTTGTATATTTGGGTACTTATATCAGCGTTACTACTTCTGATCTAGTGGCGAAGACCAAATTCATCTTACAAAGGCTGTCATATATTAAAACAAAAACTACATTCAATCTTAATACAATTTAAATAGAAAAAAAATTGATTTGTTCTATTCATGTTTTAGAAAAGAGCAGGTTCTAAAAATAATAATAATTCATTGCCTTTTTTTTACTTATCAATGCAAATTATGTTTTGACTCGACGATTTTATATAGAAACTATTAACTGTATCATTACAACAGAATTAATTATATTTTGACTATAAATGAAAATTGATTCCAAACAATGACTCATAAATGTTTAGTGCAATTCAGTAAAATTAATTTCTATTTTCGCCAATGATATTCATGTGGTTAGTTATAATTAACATTTTAAAATTTTAATTCAATTCAATTTTAAATAAAACAAAATACAGTTCATTTATTGAATTATTGAAAAATGATGTCATTCACCCATAATGGCCAAATTTCGCATAAAATTACGACCATAGAAATATCAAAAGCAGTGAAACTGTCATTAGATACGGCAAGAATAAAATAACTCAATTAGAAACTATATTTTTTGGACAACCGCTAAATATAAACAGAGCCTTCCCATTAAATTACCCTCTTTACAGAACAAGAAAAGGTCATTCCTGTGCAAAAACAAATTCCAGCAGTCTCATTTTCTAGAAAACACAAAGCTCTTGGTCGCTCGTAGTTTCATCGAAACTCTTCCATGGGAACATCATGTGAAAAATACATGGCTCAACCTAAGTTTCCAGCTAGACCACCATCACTCAGCGGATCTCTGTCACTTGAAATTCAATCCCGAAAATAAGTGTGATTATGTTAAGAAAAAAGTATTTTGAATTCACTTCTATTGAAGACATTTATTTAACCTAGTTTTGTCTTTCATTCTTTCTATTCTTTAAAGGATTTTTTACCTACTATATATTTTAACAGGCTTTGTGTCCGCTAATTGAAAGAGAAATATAGAACCAAGAAAAACTTACTATGGTAATTCCAGGATAATGAAAAAACCGAATATAAATCTTTTAAAATTTTAATTAATATAAAGTTAATACAAAGAAAAACTGCTCTTTAATTTCATATAAGATTGATTGGAAAATATCTTCATATTTACAGGTTAAATTTAGTAAAATTATAAGAGAAAAATATGGCTCCAAGAAATAAGAATCCGATAAAAAACTAAAAATGCAATATTTAAAAATTCTACAACTTTTTTAAGTTCCTGGGTCTTTCAACTCGATCAGGTTTTCCCACTCCAATACAAAATCAATATTCCAAGTATTTAGGAATGTCTACACATTTTTAAATATAATAAATATAATTTTTTCAATTTGAATTGTATACTATTTAACTATTGAACCGAAATATTTTAGATATTTATGCTGATTCGAAATCGAGAATTCAATTAAATTGTTATGAAAAAGATTGTTATTAAATATATTTCACTAAGTGAATAAAGAACAAAATAATAGTTGATCAAATTATCTTATTCTTTGTCTACCTAATTAAACAAACTTTTATAATGTAATTGTATTGTCATACCCCTTTTTAAATAAATAGAAACACCCCCAAACTTGTTTGTACTCGCAGATTATTCATTAAACAGTCTCTCTCTAAGTTATATCCAAAAATACCATTAAACGAAGTCGTTCGAACAGTCTGGGGTAATCATAACATAATTTAGCAATAAGGAGTTAACTGTGTTTGGCTACAAATTGGAAAGGGAGTGTGGGAATTCAATAACGACCAAAAGTTATCATCGACGATTATATTTATGAACCATACATTTGGGACATCCCCAAAAAAGGAACTTTTATCATAAAAGACCAATCGTTTTTTTATGAGGTACAAAGCCAATAATTAGAACACTATAAAAAAGTTTAATTTAAATTATTTGCGGTAGAGCCAAAAAAATTAAAACGATATTTCCTAATAGTTTATTACAAATATTTGTAGTATTATGAAATATTTAAAAGTTAATATTTGACAATTTAGCAAAGCTGTATTAATATATTTACTATTATTTAAAACAGGTCCAAAATAGTTCAATTTGTTATTATCCTTTAGTTGGTTCAACAAAAAAGTAATAGGCCATAGAATCCAGAAGTAATCGGTCTCTATTGATTTTATTTACAAATAAACAGCTGCAGATATCGGAAACACAAATCAACAGATCGTATTATTGGCAGACCTTGTTTACCCTAAGAGAAAAGGTACGACATAAAATATCATTGTTAACGGAAACAGGTCTCATCATTTTAAAAAAAGACACGACATAAAATGTCATTGTTAACGGAAACAGATCCCTACGTTTTAACACATTCACGTGATTGTCCAACAACATCGTATGAAATCGGACCAAAATACAAAAACTCGAAGAAGTGTTAACGGTTTATTGAAATAAAAGTCCATTCGTATAATATTTTAAAATCTGTATAAACAACATTTAAAAAAAGATTTTATGTGTAACTCGATAAATTATGAAGGATTTGATTTGGATTTTGCGATTAATATTTGTTTAATTACAATTACAAAAAATAATATCCCTGACTTATACTGTCGAGTGTCGAATAGTGTGCTATTAATTGATTACCAATACACTGAAATCTAATATTCATGGAAAGTCCGATGGTTGAGGTTGAGACTACTCCCAGTTTCATACCGGAATGTTGTGGGAAATATTATTATACTGCCGAACAACTAGTATCATCGATACTATGTGTTCGACGGGACATGTTTTCATAGCTTGGGTGTAGTGCAGAGAATCAATGAATGAATACAGATAAAAGCTACAAAAGAGAAGGTCTTCTTTGTGGTATTTAATGTCAATTGCGAAAGATGANTATTATTATACTGCCGAACAACTAGTATCATCGATACTATGTGTTCGACGGGACATGTTTTCATAGCTTGGGTGTAGTGCAGAGAATCAATGAATGAATACAGATAAAAGCTACAAAAGAGAAGGTCTTCTTTGTGGTATTTAATGTCAATTGCGAAAGATGACCAAATGAATAGATATAGCTTTTGAAAACATTGATTACGTAAAACTAATTGGTTAGAAACGGACCGGTAAAGGTGTCGTCGAAAAATTTTGAAATAGTATGAACATTTTTATTTGTACTGCAAGGGTATAAATTCATCATTTATTACCCACAAAACGAGTGTGAACTACGAGGCGTTCGTCAATTTTTCATCATTTTCGAAAAATAAATTAAAAAAAATAAAAATTAATTTGAATTTCTTTATTAATATGTTTCATATTTAATAATTTCAATTGACTGTAAGAACTTATACAATTAACCATACTTTCTACAATAGTCTTTCAGGTTTTAACAAGACTTTGATCGAAATTCAATGAATTAAAAAAAATTAAGATATTTTTATAAATTAATCAATCATTTGCATTGCAGAAAAGGATATTGAAGATGAAAAGCTTTAAAACACTTTTCAAATAATTGG
>JXOV01011932.1:6821-37032 GCA_001014945.1 Clogmia albipunctata
CCCCAATTTCCACAGGTTTTCACAGTCCTTAACTGTACAACGAACCATTTCGGGACTAAACAAAAACCATAGATCACAAGAAATACTTTAAAACTAATAAAATGAATAAAATTTTCCTCCACAACAAAATGTAAACAAAAGTGACGTTTCAAATGTCTTGGACCAGCTGACGTCGGCAAAAAAATTCGATTCCGAAATTGGTATATCTGTTATATAAATATCTTGGCAATAATATTATTATTATTATTTAAAAATCTTTCGAGTCGTCAACACAAACAAATATTTGTTGGCGGGCGGGTTTCGAAAAAATAATAATAATAATTAAGGGATGAATTTAAAGTTCTTTTTAAAAAACAACAAGTGCACAAATGTGATGATTAAAAAAGAAAATGTTTTAATAGAAAATTTGAATTAGTGATTTACAGTCAATTTCGTGCAATGTTCTTTCCAAAGAAGGGTAAAAAGTGTTAAGAGAGAAGAGTGGTTTTTGTTTACGGAATCAATCAAATAAAATGAGTGTTGTGAATGAGTTTTGGGGTGAAACGACGAGTGAGGAGGAACTGGACGAGGATGTCCAGAGCAGTAGTGTCGAAAAAGAGGAAGTACTGTCTTTCAAACCCCAAGGAAAAGAGTTCAAATGGAGCAGTGGGTTCAATAAATCCCTGCGCAACTTTTTCAGCCGCCCAAATCAAATTCTTATCAACATTGTTGACGACTACCACAGGTACGAAATGCTAGAGATTCAATCGGTGTGAATGCATGTAAACAAAACCGAAAATGATATCGAATTCGTATGAGTGTGTGTTTTGTTTTTATTGCAATTTAATGATTCCCATCGTGGAAATAAATTCTCATCCTTGTTCTGGTCCCATTTCAATCTCAGGCACGTTGAGACCGAGGCAAAACGGTGCAAAAAGAAGCCAAATCGCGCCTTCCACCTGGCTAAACAAGTCGCCGGCATGCTTTATACTTTCCGAATGGTCAACGGAGATTTTCACACGGTATGAATCGAGTCGCCTTTGCACAATAGTATAAAGAACAAAAAACGAAACTGACCTTTCGATTTCGGAATTTGCACCCCTTTTTCTCTTATTCCAGCAGGACAATTATTTGGAGAGGATTGTTCGACTACTGGTCATCTACACGAACCTCGAACTCAGAGCCTCTCTACGGAATAAAGAGTCGAATTTGACGGTGGCCCGACGAATTTCCTTCAATTTGGACCTTCATTTAAATGGCATCGAGGATAATTTTCACATCTGTTCGATCCTGCTCCAGACTAATGGACTGTCCCGGCCTTATTACAAGGACGTGGCCATTTACCTCTACGAGTAAGTAACCATATAGTTTATTGTAATTTATTCAAATGGGCAAAAAATTCTTCACCAAAGACCCCCTTCCTAACAAACAATCCCATTGCAGTCGTATTTCGAATCTTTTTTTGTTTTTTTTGTGTCATAGTGGTTGTTGTTACCGATTGGATGGAACAAAGTCGGTTGTTAATATTGTAATTTTTTGCGGTAAAGGTATATTTCCTGTGCTGATGGATGACGACGGGCACAGAGTGAAAGAACGGATCCCCGTAATCGAGAATAAATTGTTAATTTACGTTTTGATGATTTTATGGCATTGGCGGTCAATTAGATTGGATTTTTGGCGGTTTCCCGTCGCCTGCTTCGAGTCGATTTTTATTAGAAAGGGATATTGGAAAACGCGAACAAAGTAAAAGAATTATTACACAAATTTGAAACAAAAAGACAAAGATTTGCAATAAATAAAAGTACGTTTGTATGCGTAAAAAAGAATTAGGGGAGCTCTATTCAGCTTGTGCACTGGCTAGAATTCACCCTCATTAAAGAAGCGTAGGGAAAGGCGAGTTGCGCTCGAAAACGGCGTAGTTTTATGAAAGAAGGCAGATAGAACAAAAAAAAGACCAAGTGGACGAGAGTGAGATTTTAAAAATATACAAACCGTTGCACTTTACGTCTGATGCCAATAATTCCACATCATTTTTTATTATAAACCGTCCGACGGATGAATAGAGGAGGCGAAAAAACTGTGTGTAGTGCTATTTTTATTTAATTACCGCAATTGCACATTTCTTCTGGTGCATTTTTAAAATCTAAACAGAGAGACCAATGGAAGTTCGAATGACCCACATCGAACGCCATTTCTTTACAAAGTCCGTAGAATAATTGCCAGAATATATCGCAGAATATAAATATTTAGATATTAATATAATTTATTGAAAGAAAATAAGAAAATGTATAATGATTTCACATTTAAAATTTAGTTTCTATTCAGGCTCTACTTAATCCAATTTTTGCTATTTAGACCTTAAATTTAAATTGAATAAAACGATTTTTTAAATATTTTTGTATTAATTTATTTAAAAATGCATAAAATGTTGTATAGAATACGGTAGATTATTAAGACAATTAAGACATAATTTTATTAGAAATATCATTTTTATTAGACCAATATTTGATGTGTTGTTTCTGTACTTTATTAAACCAGAAACATTAATGTAAATAATGTTATTTCAATTAATTTATTTATTGTTTTAACGGAAACACTGACCAATAATTACGCGAATATTTTTTTTATGTAAATGAGCCATAACCGGAGTTTTAATTATTGTTTACTTAATTGGTCGCTAATTTGTCCAATGTTTTCCAGACACTTTTGGAAAGTAATCAAATTAATTGTAAGATCAATTGACTTTCATTCTTATAGAAGCAAAATTGATCTCTCATTTTAGTATATTTTAATTATTACTTCGATGGACCAACCTGTAGCCTATAAAGAGATATCCATTTGGATTGTGAATGAAATTCATATTATTATGACCCGTATCTAAGGCGATGACACAGCAAAAGTGAAAGGGTTCTTCAATCGATACAAATGGACAGAGTGTCTGAAGTACAGGTGTAATACGATTCCCATAGACCTTGTTTCCGGATTAATTGTTCTGCGACTGTTTTTCTAGTTCTTGTTCCTCCAGGTTTTCAGTTTGTCTTTCCCTGGTAACGACCGCGTTTCCCAGCCTCACGAATTGGTGGAATCGTAATATGCAATAGAACCAATAATTAAAGCATAAAGCGTTTAATTTCTGATGTTTTTTGTGTTCAATTTTCAACATTTTACATTGGTATTATTTTGCTTTTATTCGGTTTGAATTCTTTTCCCCTTAATTTTTGCGATTTTTTGGTAAATTGACCGACGGATTACAAAACTTAGCGGTCAATTTATGGAACAGACAGAATGTCAGGCGTGCTTCTAAAATATTCAAATTTATTTTTAAAATAATTCCCGCTCATGACTAATTCAAAATGTCATCCAAATTGATAAGGTGTAATTATTTATAGAAATTTCAGATAATTGTTTGCCAAAAAAACTGGTTTATTGCCCTTGACTGACGACAAAGAGCAATTGTTGCCGAATTTACGACAATTTAAACATTCACAAACTATACATCGCAAATTATCATTAGTTTCCGTGCAATTGAATCACCGAATTGGTAGTTTCGGAGGCGCTACGACAATAAATTATGTCGGCCGGTTACCTCAATTTTCTAATTTCGAGTTAAGTATAATTGTTAAAGGTACGGGAATTATCTTTTTCGAACCGCACAGGAAGGAAGAGTCATGTAAACCTGCCCCTGAAGTTGTTTGAAGACACGGGGGATTTTAAATTCACTTGTCGCTTAAATACCAGCAGGTGATAATGTATTTCTATTAGGACATCTGTTTTAGTGAGCCTTTTTTTATTTCCCTGTAATTTTTAACGGATCATTTCACTTTCAATTCCAATTATAATTTGATACACGCGTGAATTTATTGAATTCCATATTTATAAATTTGTGTTTCATGGTATGAACTAAAATTTATGAATTTAATTAATAATAATATTTGTGCATATCGTATTAAATTAAAATTTGGTCAATGAAACAATTGTTATTGGTTTTAATTTATTTAACATTGCTTATTTAAATTCCTGGACATTTACAATAAATATAAACACAAGAAGGGGTAGAGGGGATAATTAGTGGGGCTTAGGGTTAAGTATAGAGGCGCTCAACTCTAGCCATTCTAGTATTGCAGCAAGAGCCCCAGATCTCTAAGGCGTACAAAATTATCGACATGACTTTTGTCTTGAAAAAGACTAACTTCAAAGGAACATCATTGTTTTAAACGAAATATTATAAAACACATATAAAATGAAGCTTGTTCATTCTTTTATTCATAATTAAATCATCCTTATTAAATGAAATTTTAAAATCATTTGTGGCATAATGGCTAGGATTTTTATTTATGTAAAAACTGCATTTTAATTTAAAATGGAGTTATATATTCACGTATAATTAAATAATTCTGTTGAATAAATAAACGTGTATTGTTTTTAGGAGGGGCAAAAATCATTATCTCATATTGATCAATTTTGTGTTTTTTTTATAAAACTGGGGACGGTATCGGTTCTTAAGATTCACTGTGAAACAAACGATTGCTACCACACCTGAAAACGCTACTTGACGACATTTGCTCGGGTTTCGTTATTTTTATTACTCTGATTTGCACGATTGTTGTGTTCTGGTCCAGTGGACCGGAAACAAACTTTGTGCGCGCGTCTCTCATTATAAAGAAAAATTGGTCTTGACAAACATGTAATACGGCCGCGCCGAGCTTTCTTAATTACGGTTAATATCACTATGGTATTGGTGCTTTATGGGTTTTATTCATATTCTCCATTATTAATTAAAAATATGGGGCTAATTAAGTTTTATATTCCAAAATTGTAATTTATAATTTTAGTACAATATTGTGTGGTTTTAATTTAATAATATATTAGTAGAGTTTTAATCGACAGATTTGATAGTTTCTCCGTGACCAGACCATTAACCATACATGTATGCTGTATGTCTTTCCGATTTGCAAACGGCGCGTGCCGTAACCGAACAGATCGCGTGCTGCAAATGAACAAACACTTTTCCGATCAAATGTCTTCTGTGCTTCGATTAATTAAACATTGCACTTCTTTGAATTAGCTAGGTGCATGAGGAAGTTATAAATGAAATGCGTTTGAATCTTGAAAGGAAAAGAAGGTCTCTAATTTTGAAAAAGAAGATGATGTTTACTCTTTAAAACAATAGTTTTTTATGCAAGGAATGTGTGATTTGAAGGTTTTCATAGTGTGAGTAATGTTTGCTTGCACGTCGAAAGAGTGCAACAGTTTTACGAATAATCAAAAAGCAGTCCACACATAACTAACATACAGGTCTTTTTGCAATTCAACTACAAATGTTGAAAATTGAAATTACATGTCAATTTTTAATTCATGGTAACTTGTCTTCAAAATTATCTTGAAAAAAACCACCTTGTTTATTATTTTTCTTATAGTTTTAATAGTCAGAACATTAAAGTTGAATATAGTCCGCCTGAATAATATTTGTTCAGTAAAAAAAATAATTAATCCATGCAATTCATACTTAACGCTTATTTTTAATTTATTTTGTTTCCATTTTGCTTCAAATGGAATTGGTGGAATCTATTAGAACATATTAAGTTAATTATTAATAAATCTATAACTAAGAAAATAAAAAGGCTTTTGTCTTTCAAAACATTACATTTTTCATCGAAAACAATAAAAATCTTGTTCCTCCTTTTGTAAACTTGAATTTTTAATACTAAGGAATTACAACAACATTTTTATAATGATTTTAATTTCATATCCTATTCGTCCATGATTAATCAGTAAAAGGTCTGAACTGGAATCAGAGGTCAATAAAATATTATAAAGAAAGTGAGCCGATTTTCAATTAGAGTTCCTTTCTTGTGATGTTTAATTGCCTTAATTCTGGATAATGATCAGAAAACCTTGATGAGACGATTCTAAAAATTCAAATTTTTGTCATTATGCAAAATATTAAATTCTATTGATTTTTAATTACTATTTTATTTTGTTTCAGGAAATATTTGGTACGAAAGTATCAAGCACGTCCACGTCAATTGGCAGACAACTTGTTTGTAATGCAGTTTATATTGTTTAAACAGTGGAAATTAGCAGAGTTAGACCAAACGAAGAGGAAAACCATCATGAAATATTGCGTGGAAGCGATTAAACCTCGAAGTACTCTAAAAACCAACAGATCTTTCCCGAAAAGCTTTAGAAAATATTTGAATTTTAACAATCCTTGTCTGGCATTGATGAAAAAGTTTCCAAAACATTCTTTGCCGATGCTAGTTAAAGGATTAAAGATCTTACCAGAGCACAAAGAAGTTGTTGAGGACTTCTTTGCTCCAGTTTTCAATGGACCGAGACTAGTGTTAAATCCAGTGAATGTGGGCAGTCCTGAAATTATAGAAGTGATTGATTTAAGTGATGATGAATCCAGTTGTGACAATACAGAGGGATTTAAAACCAATGAAAGATCTCAGTGGCTCAGTGATTTGATTTCAAGAGCAAAAGATGCAAAGTTGGCTGACAAATTTATTGCAGCCCTTAATGTGGAAGAAGAGACTGTTATTTGCCTAGATGATGATGATGAAGATCTTCCAGAAAGTGATAATAATGATAAAAGTGTAGTGATTGACTATGATATGAACTGTGAAAGTGTTGTAGATCAACCAGATTCAACAGAAGATGAAATTGTGGATTTTGATGAATCCCAAAAGGAAGTGAATAATAGTGATAAGAACGATAAATGTGAAGTGGATATTCATCAACAAGTTAGTAATGAGTGTGCCAGTAGCAGTAGCACGGTTAAAGTACTGGGATTCTCTGTATTGAACAGAAGTGATACCAATAGTCAATCAATTGAAGTAACAAAGCCGATAGTTCTAAACAAAACGAGTTTTAATCAATTGCACAGCACAACACCACAGACCGGGTTTAGTCAAGATGATCTCAATGTGGCATTGAATAATCCGATTATTTTTAATATGACAACGCCGGAAGAGGAAGAAGCTTCTCGGACAGAGGTGTCTATTGAATCGAGCTTCAGTGCAAACAATGATTCAATATTAAGTAAGACAAGAGCAGCAATAACTAATGAAAGGACCAACAATTCAATTAAAATTAATTGTCCCAAGCTCGCTGAAATGGTCTCATTTCCTTCAACTACATTAGCCAGTGATTTGGAGAAAGAACATCAGTTACTTAATGCAACACAAATTATTATTCAACCTCTACAATCCAATGGAACCTCTTCAGAAGGAAAAATTACCAACTCGATCAAAGTATTAACACCAGGAAATGTATTACCATCGAAAGGAGCAAGAATTAGAGTCCCCAAACAAATATCCAAAAGTAATCCAATAGTTTTACTTCACAAAGAAAGTAAGTATATTATTCTTTGCAATATATTAACAATATAGAATAAAAAAATATTTAAATAGTTTAAATTTAAGTACGTAAAATACATGTCCACAAAAGGAGTAAAAAAAGATTTTGTGCAATTCCTGTTTTAACGCAAATTGGTTCTGTAACGGTTGACTTTACAGCACGCGTGCGGTAATATTTTAAAATTTTCAGTGAACAAATATTATTCTGGCTTACTACATTCAATTTTGTTATTCCGACTATCAAAACATAAGGCCATAATTAAAATTCCAAAAATAAGGATTTTAATTTCTATTTCAAGATACATGTTGAAGATAAGTAGCCATGAATCAAGAATGGGGTGTCATCAAATTTTTAATCATAATTTACAAAAATTTTAGTTGTATGTTAGGCAGGTATGTTATTAATCGTATAATTTTTGTACTCTTTCGTCGTGCAAACAAACATTACTCATAATAAAAAAAACCCTTCAGTTTACACATTCCTTTCATAAATAAACTATTTTTAAGGCTTTTTTGTCTTTCCCAACAAAGGGGGTTTCAAATACTTTGTCTTTACCTCAGAACAGCAATTAGAGCAGAAATGTTTACCAAGAATTTGAATTTTAAATTATAAAGGAAATGATAGATTACAAGAAATGGCAAACCATATAGACATATTAATGCTTGTTATAAAGTAGAATTCTTGACCAAAAATCCATTGTGTAAATGCGTGAGAACTTGGGTGATTTCACTTTTTATTCTGTCATTATGATAATATTGGCGACGACGGTTTACCCACGCTATTGTTATAGATTTTCAAGGTTACCAGTACATAATGTGACCTTGTATTTATTAAGTGATTATAAAACAGAATTACTAATGTGAGTTTGGTCTTTTGTTCTAGAAATTGATACAGCACCACCGATCGAGGGGAAGGCGGTATACTTGGAGCCCAGGTTGACTCCAGAGGCTGACGTTTGTGATGGAGCCGAAAAGAATGTTTCTAAAGAGGTTGAGGAGGAGAAGGATGAAGATCTCAAATCAGTTAAAGAAGAGGAAGAGGAAATTAAGCCAATTATTAAAGACTGTAAAATTATATTAGACGATATTCTTAAAAATAGTAAATTTGAAGGTGATTTACAGTGGCAATGGATTAGTCCATTTAAAACAGGATTACCAGTGAGAAAGAGAAGACCTGGCCGGCCCAGTAAGCAGGATATTATAGATAAGAAGCTTAGTCAGGAAATTATAGAATCACCAAAGCCTAGAATAAGAACTTGTAAGAGGAGTTTTTCTCCGATAGAAAGTTCCAATAGTAAAAAGTCAAAACCAGTTGAAAATAATAAAGAAATTAAAAACAATCTTCCTCCAACAGAAAATTGTACAAGCAAAATTAGAATGGAAAAGGACACAAGTGCAAAAATTATTAATAAACCAACAAAACTACTTAATAAATCTATTAAAGAGAAAAGAATTCCGATCAAAAACTCGTCTCCCTACATCAAGAACAACATTCACCAGACCGTATTCCGTTTAAACATTGACGAGTTTGGGAATTTAAAAGAAAATCCAATTGTGGCTCGAGTTAAAAACCCGTTCCCAACAAAGCGAGACAAAATTGAGGCTCATTTGGCCGAATACAAGTGTACGAAAAGCCACCCTCAACAGAATAAGAATCGGAAAACGATGGCGACGGTTAAAAGTCGTTCCAAAGAGGGTCAAGCGTTGAAGGAGAAGCGCGAAAGTCATTTGTTACAGAGGCAGACACCAACCGCCAAAAGTAACAGGTGCAATGACCCAGTAATAAAGTCACCGAATCAAACGCAACAGCAACGGACAGACATAATTGATCAAAAGCAGCAGCGAAAAGAAGAACAGAAAGAAGAGGCCCTTTTAAAAGAGAATGATAAAATTATGCCAAATATTTTAAATGGCCTTTTAACAAAAGATGCCACCAGCCCCAAGAAAAACTGCACGGAATCGAAGTGGATTGAATACAGCCCGGATGGATCGTGGAGAATAGTAAATGAATCTGAATTGGAGAATTTCAATAATTCAACTTTAGATCAAAAGGTGAAAATTCTTAAGGAACAAACGTTAACCCTTGAAACGGGAATTACCCTGAAAAAAGTCTCCCCTAAAGGTAAACCACCTGTTATTCGAACGGCAGTTTTTTCAGAAAATGTTAAGAAAGACACACCTATTAAAGAGTCCGTTATTAAAACACCCCAATCAGCTGTTTTGGAAACAGGTAAAGAAGGACTTGAGCAAAATAAAGAACAGAAAAACGGCGCCATAAATAATAAAGAAATTCAAGAGATCGATCTCTTTGAAAAAGTTGACTCGTGGATGAAATGCAATCATTCGGAAATTGGTCCCAAAGTTTACAGTTCTTCCTTGAGTAAAAAGTACAAAACAGATAAACTAGAAGAAAACAATTCAAGGGATATTTTAGAATCAGTAGAAAATGATACTAGTTCAAATAAAAATAACCTTAATTTCATAAATGATAATAACAATAATAATCAAAGTTCATTGAAGAAAGATGAAAAAAGATATAAACCAAATTCCCTAAATTTAAAATCCTCAAATAAGATAAAGCGTATAAAAACGTCTTCCCGAAGTTCTGAATCCAGATCATCGTCAAGAAGCAGCAGTAAAGAGAAGATAAAAAGGTCAGTAAAAAGTATAGAAAAACTGAAATTAGATGAATTGTCAAATTGTGCAGAGATTTCTTCAACAACAAATTTGAATCAGGCTCCAGAGTTGCCAAAAAATGAGTACGCTCCTCCAGAAAGAATCGCTCTCCAACCAGTTGCCAGTTCGCCGGATTTAAGTTATTCACAGAGTTCTATTTCTTTAGCCAGAGAAAAGGAACAAGAAAGCCGAACAATGCCAATCTGTCTGGGGGAGCGTCAATTGGGGAACGAAAAAACTGAGAATTTTAAAAGGAATTCAACAGAAGATTTGAGGCAGAAAATATTGGAAGACTTTTTATCGTCCAGTGATTTAATGGAAGACTCGTCTGCAGATGGAGAGGTGAATAACAATAACGGATTCCCTGGGTTTGATAACAGTCATTTGGTGAATAACGATTTTTCAAGTGGGTTTAATAGTTTAAATAACAATCATCCCATGTCAAGTGAAATTGAAGCGGAACTAACGAGACAAGAGGCTCTAAAATTCCTCCAAATGCAAAATTTGGATGCTTCAGGAAACCGACAATCTACAGAATTGGAAGAAACTGTCTATGATATTGATTCAGGAGGAGTTTTAATCAAAATTACTGAAATTACACAGAAAATGGGAGCGTCTGATAAAAGGAATTCGGATACTGTGTCGAGTACGGTGGAAGATTCTTTGGAGAAGAATCTCATCGACTCAAACTCTGATGCAGAAATGCAAAAACTTGTCCAAAATGTAAGTAATTATTTTTCCAATTCTGAAAACCAATCGAGTTTAGATGAAATGATTTTGCCAATTATTAACCCTAATAACACTCCTGGTCATTGTAACGAGGTTACTTCAAGTAACTTAGTTCAGGATTTATCTTCAGTTGAAAACTCTCCACAACAAACTCCTCATCCCAGTGAAGTACAAGAAATCTCATTGCCAATCAATTGCATTGAACAGCAATATTGTCCAGTTGCAGAACTAGAAATTGAAGTTTTGCAATCTAATTCTGGGGATGTTTTTGAACACAGCCCTAAGAATGTAGTTTCTAATAACAGTAGATCAATTTTCGCGAAATACGTAGAAAACATAACATGTTTTAAGGACCTCAAAAATGGCGATGAAAATGTAAATTATTCCGAGATTTTTAAGGGAATTCAAAAGACGGAGTTTAAAGAGAGAGTAAGAAAACGTGAGGCTAGAACCAAAAGTAAGAAGTCAAGAAAAAGGAAGAGGGATAATAGTTCGCTAAATGATAATAAGGATCAAATAACAGAATCAAATCGTTTAGAAATCAAACCGAGAAATGTTCTAGTCAATAAAACAGTGATCGATGATATTGAAGATAGAATGTCAAGACTGGAAATGGAACCGGAATCTGATGAATCTTTAATTGAAGAAGACCATAAACTGGACAATGGAGAAAGTCAAATTAATTTACACGACATAATCAAAGATGCTCTCAAAGAAGATGGTTTTAAGGAGGAATTGAAAGAGAATAAAAATCAGGAAAAAAGGACTCTTGATTTATTTCAAAACCAACCTCAAATTGAGGTTCAATTTTCCTTGAATTGTGGTGATCAACATAAGTTTCAAGAGCTTCTATCCAATTTGACTGTGGAGAAGATTAAAAGTCCTGACAACAAAATGTGTTTTGTTCCTGTTTCTTCGGAAAAATCTAATGATCAGAAAAGTTTTATTTTAGTTGATAAAAGTGAAAATATTTCTAATCCAATCGTTAACAATAATGACAAATGTAATTTAGTTCAAGACTTAATGGAAGGATCCTCTTCAATCGAGTCGGATTTAAATGACTTTTCCAATGAAGCCTCTTTTGGAGAAGGAGAATCTTTTACACTGGAATCTCAAATGAGTCCAATGGAGGGATATGATGTATCAGAATTGGAACAAAATAGTAGGAAATCTAAAGTACTTAGACACAATATGTATGGATTTCATGAAGATGATTTTGAGCAGAATATAAATAGAAAAAGGGATATGAAAGAGAGACGGAAAGAGCACAAATTGAAGAAGAAACTAAAAAGGAAGAAACGGAAACTAGCTGAATTGGCTAACATTCAAAATGAACAGAAAATTGATCGAGATAATGTTGTACATTTTGTAAATAATAATCACCAAGAGCCACAAATTGGAGTTATCCATCATCAGGAGCAACAAATAACAGGGAGTCCTCATTTCTCTTTGGATAATATTACAAATGGCTTACACATTACCCAACAAGATGTTATAGAATCGATAGCCAAAGATCATTTTAGTGATGTTAATGAGCCGAAACATGAGACTGTAATTAAAAAACCAACACAAATTTTGCATTTTACTCCAATGACACAAACATCATCTATTGAATCTCAAAATCTTGCCACTATTCTTGTCCAGGATAACACTCCAACGGAATTTATTTTTACCGAGAATATCTAACGATGTAATTATTGTAAATTGTACTATTTTATTTAAGAGCACAACGTACTGTAAATTATTTATATTTATTTAATTATTTATGTAATTTTTTCTAAAATACAATGTGTTTTTGAACAAGTAAATTTTTTATTAGTAAATAATAAAGGTGATTATGAAATTCAAATATTTTTACTCTTATATTCTAATTACTTGTACACGAAATCAATATTACACAAATCAATAATGAGATGCCCCGACTATTGGCTTGGAAAAGTTGTACGAAATTTATACAGGACGGAGGTCGGGACGGCTAACCCCATTTATTGTTTTAATAACTAGTATATATCCTATTAAATACACATAATATAATGAAGAATTTTAAATTCGGCTTTTATTTACAATATAATTTATTTATAGTCTACTTAATATTTTGTTTGAAATTTATGTAAGAAATAACTTCTGGATCATTCATTAGCGACAATTTCCGTTCATTTAAAAGCATTTGCAGGATGTCTAATGTGCTAAATTTGTAGTCTGGTTGTTTTGTATCCTGTGACTCGGGGTCAGATTGATCATCTTCATTATATCTGGAATGAAAATAAAACATTTGAAATAGATTTTTAAGTAAATTGATTAGAGAACAACAATAAAACAACCCTATAGCAAGAGTCTGCGAGAGAAATGATTACACCATACAAAAAGAGCAAGCAATCAATTGATAATTACGCTAATTGATAAAAATTCATAATGATTTTGTGCAAAATATTTTAAATATTGAATGATCGTTAGCAATTCCTTTGATAATGTTTTTTTTTATTGATCAGATAAAGGAAAATAGCTATCTTGGCTTAAACTTACAATTAGCTTTTGTCTGCGTGTTTCGCGTTAATTTTGATATATCGACGACGCAATTGCAATGTACAAATCGTTGCAGTTGTGTCGTTGTAATTCTGGACTAATGAATATTATCCCACTTCATAAAGAAATGAATGTTTTCGTAAAAAATTTTCCATAATGCAATTTAATATTTTTCCTTCTCGTGTTCTTTTCAACCAAAACTTGGTTTTACTACTTTATAAAATAACTATCATTGATATATTATTTTGACATAGTAACTATTAAACATTCATTCATTGGTTTACTGAAATGGGAATCAGTCAACGTGCGCCAGATACACGCACAGCTCACTAAATTCATACAAAAAAGAACCGCTGACTTTGTTTAAACAAAGTCAGCGGTTCTTTTTTGTATGAATTTAGTGAGCTGTGCGTGTATCTGGCGCACGTTGACTGATTCCCATTTCAGTAAACCAATGAATGAATGTTTAATAGTTACTATGTCAAAATAATATATCAATGATAGTTATTTTATAAAGTAGTAAAACCAAGTTTTGGTTGAAAAGAACACGAGAAGGAAAAATATTAAATTGCATTATGGAAAATTTTTTACGAAAACATTCNATTATATTCTCGTATAATTTTCGATGTCTCTAAATATTTATATTTACAATTATGCCGTTACCACTATGAACGATTTTTTTTTATTCCTAGAGAGACGACACATGAAAAAAATAAAATAACACACAAACTTTTAAAATTAAAAATTATATGAATTACGAGTATTTAGGTGCTATTATTTTTCTCGCAACTGTATCGTTTTCAATGACTTAATGATGAGAAACATTTAGGTTTTTTTTTCAGTGATTATATTAGAAATCACCTACTTTAATCAATAATTACCTCGACTCATCCCCTTTGTCCTTTTTCTTCCTCTGTTGAGTTTTCTTCTCTTCAACTTTTGGTTTCTTTGCTTTTGTCACTGATGGTTCTTTCAGTCTTCTTTTCAAGACGATTGAGTTGAGTTTTTCCTTCAATACTTTCTTATCTACTTTATCACTCATTATTTAGATTTAATCTAGCAATAGAAATAGATTTGATCCACGGTCGTAGATTTTCTTCTATTCCATTAACTAAATTCGTTTCTCTATCGATTTCAATCTCGAGCTATTTTTGTCGATTCTATCATTGATTTTATCAAACACTCTATTCACCACTTGGTCCAGATACTCAAACACATTTGCTATTTCCTCGTGCCTTAAATCGGCTTCAATTAAAGGAATTTTTTCCTTTCATTTTCAAAACAATATAATTTTTTGACGTTTCAAAACAAACACTGTTGGATTGCGCATTGGATCAATGCGTGTCATTTAAGTTAAGAACAACAACAATTCACGTGAGTAAGAGCAGCTCAACCCTAGAGCGAGAGGGGTTATAACTATTTTTTATTTTGACTTAAAACAATTTTTCCACTGCGAAATTGACAGATCGTAAAAAAAGCAACAACAATAATAATAATAATAAAACAACAAAAATTATTTTGTAGAAAGAAAGAAAAATTTTTTAAATAAAAAGTAAATAAAAAAAAGGAATAACAGAAAATGGAGCTTCTGCAACAGCATTTAGGAAAAGTTCGAGTGCCCAGCGCCTACGACAATGTTTACAAGGACGAATGTGTGTTTTCCTTCGATTCGCCGGTAAGAAAAAAATATAATTAAAAAACCAAAACTGCATTAATTAGGTGATTTTTTGGTGAATCAAGCGATTAATCATCTCTTTGTTATTTCGCAATTGCACAACTTGTGATTTATTCTTGTTTTTACGGACAATGACTGGGATTATTTTGAAAAACAACAAAATATTTAGGTTATAATGACTTTTCCCCTTTTTAGGAGTCTGAAACTGGTCTGTACATCTGTTTGAATACGTTCCTGGGTTTTGGAAAGGACTATGTGGAGGGGTACTCGCAAAAGTCAAAGAACTGTGTATTTCTTCACATTCGACGACTGCGGACCGAAGTTTGTCATGACGTCAATCCGGAAACTGGGCCGGAGAAGAAAATCACTCGCCTGGCCATTGGAGTGGAGGGCGGTTTCGACCCCGAGGTGGATAAGGTCAAATACGAATATCAGGACATTTTGAATGTGGTTGTTTTCCCGGAGCAAATCCCGTTTCCGTTCCCTGGCGAGAATTTTCCTCAGCCGATCGTGAATTCGGTGAACGAAATCATGGCCGCGGAGTCGGCTACTAAAAAGAGGGAACGAGAAGCCATTGCCGGGACTTGGGACGGTGAAATAAGACAGGTGTCGAAGTTTGCTGCCGATTTAAAGCAACTGGACAATGGAAAGAAGATTCCGCCGAAAGACTGGAAGTGCGAACAGTGCGATATGACACAGAATTTGTGGCTCAACTTAACCGACGGTTCCATCCTCTGTGGAAGGAAGTTCTTTGACGGATCTGGAGGAAATGACCACGCCATCAATCATTACAACAACACAAAACATCCACTGGCCGTTAAACTGGGGACTATCACTCATGATGGAAAGGGCGACGTGTACAGTTACGAGGAGGATGACATGGTGGAGGATCCCAATCTCATTCAGCATTTGTCGCATTTCGGCATTAAAATCACCCAATTGGAAAAGACGGAAAAGTCGATGGTGGAATTGGAGCTGGAGTTGAACCAGAAGGTGGGCGACTGGAGCGTCCTCTGCGAAAGTTCCTCCAAACTGGAACCCGTGTTTGGACCAGGCTACACTGGAATGAGGAATTTAGGAAATTCCTGTTACATGAACTCCGTGATGCAGGTTATGTTCACGATTCCCGATTTCGTCGACCGCTACGTGACCAAATCGCACGAGTTTTTCGACACCTATCCCAATGACCCGGCCAATGACTTTAACATCCAAATGGCGAAGCTGGGAGTGGGACTGTGCAGCGGAAAGTACAGCAAAGAGACCGACAATGCGATGGATGGAGGTGTTGCGCCAATTATGTTCAAGAACGTCATTGGCAAGAATTACCACGACTTTGCCAATAAATTGCAACAAGACGCCCACGAGTATTTCCTCCAGCTGATCCGCATTATGACGGTGCACAATTACGGGAAGCATGGCAATCCTAAGGATGCCTTCAAATTCGGACTGGAGGACAGGGTCCAATGTAATGCCAGTGGAAAAGTACTCTACACCGAGCGAGACGAGTACCATTTGCCGCTCCAAATTCCTCTTCAAAAGGCGTCAAACATCGAAGAGGTCAGGGCTTATGAAGCCAAATTGGCCGATGCGGAAAAACGAGGAGAAAAACTCAAACCAGAAGAACTGGTCAGACCCAAAATTTCGCTCCTGGATTGCATTCAACATTTTGCAAATTACGAAATTATTGACCACTTCTACAGTACCGCTATCAAAGGAATCACTACGGCTAAAAAGTAAGATCATTTTTTAGAAATTTATGATTCTTAATGTAGTCTAAGCTTTTTTTATAAAAATTTTATATTTATCAACCATAATTTTTAAACCTTCTTTTAAATGGAATTTTAGCATAAACTATTTTAATTACTTATTTAATATGTAATAAATTGTTTCATAAACTTATGAGTGCAGTAGGGATGTTGCGAAGTAATTGTACATAATTTGGATATTTAATTTCTATCTTTCGTATTCGCAAGCATTCAATATTGCATTCCCATAGTTTATTTTTGTAAAGAAAATTAGGCATGGACTTTCTGCAAACCACTTGCTACGATCGTGACTTTAAAAAATCCTAGTGTCTAATAATGTCTTATCTTATCCATCTAGTTGTATAAATAACTCTTATAATTTGGACTTTATCTTCCAGAACGAGTCGTTTCCAATCATTTCCAGATTACTTGATGTTGCATTTAAAGAAGTTTACTCTTCGCGAGGATTGGACTTCGGTCAAGTTGGACGTTTCCATTGACTGTCCAGATGTGATTGATCTGAGCTTTTTGAAGGCGACTGCTCACGTGGACGGCGAAGAGTTGTTGCCCAAGGAGGCGGACGATGCACCTCAGCCGGAAAACTTTGACCCGATTGTCTTGGAGCAACTGGTGCAGATGGGATTCCCGTTAGAGGCGTGCAAGAAAGCAATGTTCTACACTAATAACGTGGGCGTGGGACCAGCGACAGACTGGATTATGGAGCATATCACGGACGAGGACTTTAGTGAGCCGCTCAGACCCAATAAAAACTCGAAGAATTCCAGCTTCAAGCCAGACCAAAACGGTTTGGAGATGCTCATGGGAATGGGATTCAGCGCGAAACAGGCCACGAAAGCGCTCTCCGAAACAGATAACAATATCGAACGGGCAGCAGATTGGATTTTCTCGCATCAGAGTGAGATTAGCGAAATGGACACAGACGAAGACACGAATCAATATCGGGATGGAGAAGGAAGTAAGTGAACTCAAATCCAAAATTTATTTGTCGCTCCTTTTTAGGAACAGGACACGTTCAAAGGAAGCTTTCATGTGATTAGCTCATTGTCAATTCTCCAATATTAATTTGCAATGTTAATTGTTTGTTATTTTTCTAAGAATGGTACCCCATAGTATCTTCCACAATGAATCAGTTCATTCGATGGATTTGCTACTCGATGACAAAAGTTAGACACAGAAAATTAATAAAGAAGAGGAAAGAGGAGAGGTTATTAGAAAAAAAGTAGCCTGGTAACCAAGAACAAGTATTGAACCTTGGACTTCTTGGAAATAGGTCAAGCGCGCTATCAACTCGACCACAGGGGCATTTGTTTAATTTATAGCCACATAATTAATTTTGGGTTTACATTTTATAGCTAATTGGAAAAGAGTTTATCTTAAAAGTTCAGAGAAATATACTAATTAAATAATAAATTTAATTAACAGTTTTAGGAACAAAAACCAACTTTTTGCTTTTTATAGATGTACTGTTTTTTATTTTATTATTAAACATTTAACAATTAATTTATACGAAATGTATAAATGTATGTATACAAATCAAAAATCATATGCATCATGCATATGCAATTTTAGAACTAAATTGTAACTTAATGTACAGTAGAAAACGCTCAATTAACCCTAACCCACTCGAGACAATTTTGTAACTTACTTGATTTTTAATATTTTTCTCATGTTATTTTTCAGTTTACCAGTTGGTCGCCTTTGTATCGCATATGGGCACCTCGACCCATGTTGGACACTACGTGTGCCACATCCTGAAGGAAGGACGATGGGTAATTTTCAACGACGAAAAAGTTGCGATCTCACAGAATCCACCCAAAGACTTAGGTTACTTGTACTTGTACAAGCGTATGAACTGATAAAAAGAATTATGTTTAATCCAGTCCGCACGTTCCCAACTGTTGAGAGAGGAATTGTGGGTTCGAATTTTTTATTTTGATATTTATTGCAAACATTTTTCTACTGAATTTCTATGTAAATCCTTCACGTTGAATAAATAAATATAAATGCTTTTAGATGGGGAATTTTATTTAATTTAGGAATTCATATGAAGCGTAAGTCATCAGAGGTTATTCGAAACAACCGGCTATGAAATTATAAGAAAAAATCACAAATTACTTGTTTGTAACAAAACATGATTACAATGGAAAATGTTTTTATTTGTTTTGTTGTAATTTATTGCTTATATTGAGTCAGATTTTTGTTGAGGAATGTTCCTGAATTCGATAAACTTTTCCCTGATTTATTAATTATGGAAATTGTAATCTTAAGTCTAAAATCATAATAGTCTTCTTGTGATTTGTTATGCGGATTGATTTCTTTATAAATTACAATTTATTTACGATTTAAATATAAATTGGTCTCATAAAATTTTATTGTTGATCAAATTAAAACCCTAATCTAACTATAAAACTTAACATTAACGTATAATATTAAAATTTATTGTATAAATTAAGTCTTATTTATGTTTTTAAACAAGAAACGTTTCAGAAGTTAATAGATGTTTCTCCAGATTTATCAATTATGTAAATTGTTTACTACAGTCTAAACATACTAGTACCAGCGAACTTTATGATATCCGTTTTACAGATTGTAATATTTTAAAATACTTTCTTTTCATATATAATTACTATATCGAAAGCAATAAGTTAGTTAGACCAGAGAGAACTAGGGATATATATAGTACGTGAAAGAGCGTTTGACTGTCCAGCATACACCTAATGACACGTTATTGTGCATCTCAATAATTATCTTATTCGTATACTTTAAGTAAATAAGGGCTATAATTCCCGATCGGATTCCAATAAACAATTTTTAAATATAAACAAATTACCCTCATATTGGTCATGAGTTATACCAACTCATATAGACTTAAATTACAACCGATTGGACGACAGAACAGATTGTCGAGTAACAAGACAACTATAGCAAGGTAAGTACCACATCTAAACAAGAGTCGAAATCTCGGAAACTAATTGTACTGGACAGTCGAAAACTAAGAAGAGCAGCAGTCCTTTTAACGTGTCATTCCCTCTCACAAAATGGGCCTGGCAGACATAAGCAAATTCAAGAGATGCTCACTGGAAGAGGACAAAATCGAGGACTTTTATTTTATTTATAATGTCAAGCAATCAAATACTTTGGAAGTTACGTTTTACAATATCTTCTAGGACTCAACGACATCCGAACCATGAATCCTACCAGATTTATGAAGCTGTATACCTAAAGATCTTACGTAATCCATACATGGAGTGGGCCCAAACACTGGCCACTCTTCCATCAAATCACATCAATTTACACTCACTTATTTCCATCATATGGTTTATCTTTATTACCGTTTCTTTTTTTAAAAAAATGATTTTTACGTTTTAGATTAAATTAGTATCTGAAATAAATAAGGAAATAAAAATAAATCCAAATTATAATCTAACTCGGAAAACCATACCTTATACATACATATAATATTACATTACATTATGTAGTTGTTTACCTAGTTTCGGTATTTGGTGTTTATGGTTCGACCTTGACCTTGAAAGGCCGGTCGGGACGAAATTGGTTCATATCGTATTTCCCACAGTTGTAGTTGTAATAAATATATTTTAAAAAATTAATGGATCATTTTACCTTAGAAAGTCTTCTGATAACCATTATTTTATTAGTATAATCTTATTACATAACACTTTTTCTTATTATATTTCATAAACCATTATTAGGAAAACTCTCTCTGAAACAGAGAGAAAAGCAAAAGCCGAGAAAGTGAAAATTGTTTTGAATTTTCTCCCGTTTTAGATGAAAATAGGTCACCTTGGACTCTGCACTGTTTCTGTTTCATTTAAAATCTGTCTGGGGTTTTAACTCAATTTTTTCTTTTTTTATTCTTTAAGTGTGTTTTGTGAATTGCAAAATAATAATTTGTCCAAATTTTCCATCGTCATTTCGCTTTCGCCTTTTTCTGCCATCCCTCCTTCCTTTCCCCATTCAACAACCAGGTGGTGAGTCGCGTGTATCTCAGTTTGTTGTGGTTTTTGTTTCCGACTTGCACTGGACAGAGTTCATAAAGTCTGTTTTCGAAACCAAAACACATAAATTTAAATAATACTTATCAAAATCGGCGCAATATCCAGTTGAATCTGGATTTTTGGTTTTTAACGACACCAATTAATCGGATGACAAAAAAATCTGTCCATAAATAAGAAACGTGATCCAAAAATAAAACAAAGGAAATTTCATATGACTTTTATCGCAATTGAAGACAGATGATTTCATTGGGAAGGTAGTAAGTACAAAATAAATGTGGCTTTACACGCGGTTTAGATAAGGGATAGGTTAATGGGACACATGCGGTCTCCAAACCACGAGGTGAATAGGAAGTCATTGAAAAGAAAACAAAAAAAAATCGTAGTGGGCTAAGAGATATGAACGAAACATAGTATCAATGGATAAACAAAAAATGGTGTAGTATAAATTGATTGTAATTTTCCACGGGGCAGTGTTTGTGTTGGTGATCATAAACTGGTTTAGATGCATACGATGCATTGAGAACTGCATGAGTGCATTTTTAATTTTCCAACCAGTGTAGTCGTGAAGTGACCGTTGTAATAAAAACATATAAAAGCACCATTAATTTCGAAATTGATTAGTTGTACCGAAATCAAAATCTGATCAAGTGATAAGGCGCCACCGCCTACTAATTTCAGTTTAATTAGGAAAATTTACTATTCATAGTAAGTGAAAATATTTTTCGGGTTTGCATCTCTGAATGATGATGCAATTTTATTGTTTTGATTGAGTGTGATGTGAGATAACAGAATTGTGTTTCTCTGAAAAGTGGTGGTGTTGTTTTATTATACATATTTTCTATGGACTGGATCGCCAGACGTCCGTCCAGATGATCAGTCGTTGTCTATCGGTCGCAATCAGTGGACCTCTCTATCTGTAAAGTGTTGCCCATAAAGAAAAAACGTGCAATCTCAATTGATATAATCAATTTCATTTAAAGTTTAATTGGAAGTAATATAGTGGACAATAATAATGGTCGTGGGGTGAGACAATTAATAGAATTATTGCTGATTTAATTACTCAAGTGTCACACTAAATTTGCAATTTTTAATAAGGAATGTTAGCAAAAAGGCATTCAAGAATTTCTTTGGCATTAAATTTTGTTTTCGAATGGAACTTTCCATGTTTCAGTTTTAAAATTCTCCAGTTTCGAAATTCTTTGCGTTGCTTTAGAATTTATATTTAGATTAAAAAAAATAAATAACAATGTTTAAAGCCAAGAACTACTATAATGGTAGTGTTCAGGTGAGGAGTATGCAGTTCGTGAATTTGTGGCACGTTTGGTCATTGCCATTGAAAAATTTTCTTGTTTTTTGTTAGTTAATCAAATTTGTGCCTAGTCATTCTTTGGAAGTTTTAAGTATTAAAGAGTTAAATTTCCAAACTTCGTAAAATGAGGTTTATTTTTTTAAATATTTTTTTTATAATAAAGTTTTGTTTCTATGAAAATTCTTCAAGGAAATTTAATTGAATATTAATTTTTAAAGGGTGAACACCAAAATCGTTTTAGTGAATACGACTATATTAGAAATAATACGGAATTAAAGATTTTCATTACCTTGAATAGGGTTTGCATAATAAATATCTGTCCACTAAAAGATCAGTATGTTATTGACTGTGAACTGGCTGGTTTAGATTGTAAAAGCAGTTCAATGCCACTAACTTGTTGACGTTAAATAGTACAAATAGTATTATATTTGACTTTTATGGATTTGAGTAATTTACTCGTATTATTGTTAGTTTTATTTGTCGTAAATACCAAAAAAATAATTAAATTTTTATGTTTTCTAGTAATATTAATTACAAATTGAATCATTCGATTATTTAAAACATAGAAATAAGGTGATTTGATTATTTTTTTAATCAAATATCATTGTTAGAAAATGTGAATAATATATTTTTTCAATATTCCCAAAAGGAATGAGATAACCCCTTTATGAAGATAAAAGACTTCCTTTTCTTTGTTTATCTATGTTTTTTTTCTATTTACTTCCAATTTGAATAATAAATTGATATTTATTCTGGATAAACACAGAACAACTAACGGTAAACATCTATAATTGACTGCCCTACATATGAACACTAGTATCGGGAAATGCTTTTCCAATTAACACAAAAAAACAACATTCGTCAAATCTTGACGCATTACTTGTTAGTCTACTAATTTATTCAACTTTGGTCGAGCCCCCATTATCATTATTACATGGGGACAAACAAAACAAATTCCGGTCAGAGATGCAGACTGCTAATACTGGTAAACAATCATCACCATGCAACCGCTTATATTCGTAGGCATGAGCTAGCTGGTGAATTGGGCTCACCAGTTGCAGTGTCGTCGTGAAATAGATAAATGCATTCAGCACATGACCTTCAGTGGAGCTTTGTTATTAGTTCATATCTTTTATTATTAAACAATAATAGCAGAAAAAACTGGCTAGTTGTTTACGCATTTAGTTGCAATTTTGTTTTGTTGCTAGATATGGAAATTGTCGTCCGACACTATTAAGTGCATTTAAACAAGTTGATTGGTGCCCTGACTTGGCGTTTGCATTATAATTTCAGTTTGAGCAAGTCAGTGGTTGGAGTGGCCAGTGGATCGTCGTGTTTGCGGTCTTCAGTGTTGGATAAAATGACTAAGGCTGAAAGTTTGGTCAACTGCATTACGAAAAATGGATACAGTTCGGCGAATGGGATCCACCATGAAAGTGGACCAGTAGAGATAAGTAAAAGGGTTTTGGAGGCAGCGGAATTGGTCGCCAATTCAAATGTTGTCTGTTTCGATGTGGACTCGACTGTGATCAAGGAGGAGGGAATCGATGAACTGGCCCTGTTCTGTGGAAAGGGCCTAGAAGTGTCCAAACTCACCAAAGAAGCTATGCAAGGTGCCATGACGTTCCAGGACGCCCTCAAAAGACGTCTGGACATTATCAATCCATCTCAGAAGCAAATTCGGGAATTTATCCAAGCCCGTCCAAGCACACTTTCGCCAGGAATCAAGGATTTCATAGACTATCTCAGGAGTAAAAATGTCGACATTTTTCTCGTATCTGGTGGCTTCGATTGCCTTATCGAGCCAGTTGCAGATGAACTTGGCATTCCTTACAGCAACGTTTTCGCCAATAAACTGCTTTTCACATTTAACGGTAAGCATATTATAAATTGGTTCTAATCAAATGTAATTTAACATGTTAATTTATGCAATTCAAAGGTGATTATTTCGGATTCGACTCCAACCAGCCAACGTCGAGATCGGGTGGAAAAGCTGATGCAATTTCTCAAATAAAAAAGCGATACAATCATGACGTTGTTATGACAATGATTGGAGATGGCGCCACCGATTTAGAAGCATGTCCTCCGGCCAATTATTTCGTTGGTAAGAATAGAATAATTTTCTTGTTTAATAATTATTTTTATAGTTACTCAAAATATTAATTCAGTGTAGTATAATATACTTGGAACTCGCCATCCCGATTTTCCGTCTTCTGTCTTCATACAAAAAACATAAGACTTCTTTCGTTGAGTCTTGTGTTTGTATGAAATTTATACAAGACAGAAGTTGGGACGCCGAACCACAACTAGTATTCAATAATTATAAGTGAAAATATTGATTTATTATCGTGATCTAATTTATTGCAATTAAAATATGCGTCAGTGCTGATTGTTTACCATTTACATTCTACAACAAGTTAAAGCCTGACTATGCACATGGCTGAATTTACACAATCTATTAAACATTGTCAGCTATAATTTTCTAGTTGATTTTAGTTTAAACAAAAAAACTTGCTCTATGACCTTGTATTAATAAGAATTAATAAATTCTAACCGTTATACAATAAGTACAAGACTTGCAATTAAAATATTTCCTTATATTATAAGGCCTTGATTATGTGTTTCGTTAAGGGGGTATTCATCAACATTTTTATGAATAAATTTATAAGATAAAGAAAACGAATATTGTGATAAATATTTAAAATCAAAGACTTTCCTAATTGTTCTTTCATATATTTTATTTCAGGATATGGAGGAAATATTGTTCGGCAAGAAGTTCGTAATCGTTCCACCCATTACGTCACGAATTTCCACCATTTAATTAAGAGTTAATTAAGGCGAAAACAAACTCTATAATTGTATTTAAAGTTATTTATTACTGTTCAAATCATGCCAATAACTTTGTATTCAAAATATGTATGTAAAAATAAAATTTATATTTAGTTAAACACATGTTTAACTGCCAAGACTTTGCAATTTGTACAAGGCATGATAAAGGCCCTTCTTTTCTAGAAGCTCCTTATGAGAACCTTGCTCCGCCACTTTTCCATTTTCAATCACGAAAATCACATCAGCATCTACAATTGTGGTCAATCGGTGGGCAATTGTGACACAGGTTCGTCCTTCTCGGGCTGCATCGAGCGCTTCCTGGACAACCTTCTCGCTCTCCATGTCCAGTGCAGAAGTGGCCTCATCCAGAAGGAGAATTCTTGGGTTTCGAATGAGAGCTCTGGCAATGGCAACTCGTTGTTTCTGACCTCCAGACAACTGGGTTCCTTTGTCTCCAAGTCGAGTTTCATATCCCAGAGGCAGAGAAGCGATGAAATTGTGAATATTAGCCTTTTTAGCTGCTGAAATAACTTCACTTTCTGTCACATTTCGCTCATTGTCTCCATAGGCAATATTCTGGGCGATAGTTCGATCAAAGAGAGATGGTTCTTGAGATACAATTCCCATTTGGCGGCGTAAATTGCGCAAAGTAACAGAATCTACCTTCTCTTCATCTATATATACGAAGCCTTTAGTGGTATCGTAAAATCTCTCCAAAAGCTGAATACAAGTAGATTTTCCGCATCCAGAGGGACCCACTAAAGCAATGGTTTGGCCAGGTCTCGCAAACAGGTTCAATCCAGACAGGACTTTGCTAGACTCTCGAGAAGGATAAAAGAAGTGTGTGTCGTGGAATTTAATACTTCCCTCTGAATCCCATTCTAATCTCTTATCAACACCTTTCGGATCTTGAACAACAGGTTCTCTGGTGAAAAGCTCGTTCATTTTTCCAGCAGCGATCATTCCTTTTTGGAAGTTGGGGGCGTAAGCAAATGCAGTAGATATTGAAAATGAACCCATAATGAGTGCTTGCGTGACCCTGGAAAGAAAGAAATATAATAAAATAAAAATGATAAGCTGGATCTGCGATCAGTTAAATATAAATAATAACTTTCAATTTATTTTTTTTTAAATACAATACAACCTCCTAATTCGCAGGCATACATGCTGTAAAAATACTACAAATAAGAAACCGATAATAAGGAACGCCAATTTTTATTTGCAATTTAAATGAATACCTTCTTAGGAGACAAAATTTCATACAAATATGTGTATAAAACTCATATTTTTGATTTACATTTCTTCCATATTGATTTATTAAGATCTTAAAGGTAAGGTAATGGCTTCGCCTCAAATTTTCATCCACAAATAACGAAACCGCGGGTAAGGGAAGCGCGAAAAAGGATCTTCTACTGTAAAGCGTTTAAATCACAAAATAATCAACGTTTTTTCCTAAGGAACAACCATGCAAATAAATTAATTTCTAGCTATTTGGAACAGTATTTAAATTTTGTATTTGGTGGATTGGGCGCAGAACCCACCCGGGGATTATAGCTCTTATTCATATATAAATATATGAATAAGATATAAATGCACGATTACGTATCAACAGCTTTATGGTGGACATACGCCCCTCTTCGTATATCGCCCTAAGCTCTTCTTCCTATCACAATCAATATAATAGGGTAAAAGTGTTTATTACGCCTGCCATTCAGCACCGCACTCTAGGGCAGTTAATTAGTAGTAATTTGGACAGTTAGTATAAATTAAATCAGTGAATGATCGTATAAGGAAAAAGATTAAGGTTAGTTGGGAATAAAGCATTTTTAAAAAAAAAACCAACTTACACAAAAACATCGGAGTAAGTGACTCCGTAGTGAGCAACTAGATGTCCTCCGTACAGCATGCATACAGCAAATGCGAAAAACATCATAGATCTGGAGAATCCATAGACCATCCCTCTAAAATGAGTATATTTCTTTGCTTTGTTTAAAGACGGCTCCAGTAAATCCAAATACTGTTTGTGGAACATCTGTTCTCGTCCTAGTGAAACCACTGTTCGGATATTTGAAACAGCTTCAACAGCCAATTTAGTAGAAGACTCTAATGCTTTGGAACTTCCCATATTTTGATCGTTCATCAATTTCATATTGAAATATGTCAAAAATACAATAAAAGGGGAAAAGGCCAAAGTCAATAGAGCTAGTCTCCACTCGTAGTAAAAAGCGATTCCAATAGCACAACTAATAGTGGCAATCGACTGAAGAACAGTTCCAATTCTCTGTCCAGTGGCTCCTTGAACAGCTGCTGCATCAGTACTCAACTTTGCACAAAGGGCTCCAACACCATTTGATTTCTTGTCAAACCACCCCACTTCCTGTTTCAACATTGTTCCGAAGGCCCTTGCTCTTAGCCTTTCTGTTAGGTGTTCTCCAGCCTTTCCGTAAGTAAAGATCTGGAAGAATGTGGCTAGCCCCATTACTATTCCCGTAATTAAAAAGTACAAGCTAAATTCATCGGTTTCAGATCGAATTCGATCTTTGTCATTTAGGAATAAAACCCCAAGGACTTCACCGAAGATCAACGCAAATAAGGGCATTGTTACTCCCATCACTATAGATGCTAATGATCCGATAGTTATAAAAGGCCATTCCGTTTTGTTCCACTCTAAAATCTTAAATACTGATAGAGAGTTTTTGCTTTTATCATCCTCTTCTCCTGCTTCAACAATATCAACGATTTCTTCCGTTTCTATTTCGTGATCAAGATCCTCGTAATGTAACTTATTACTTTCTTCCTCTTTCATGTCCATACTTATCTGAGTCGTAACTAAAGCATAATATTTTCCGCCTCTTTCCATAAGTTCTTTGTGGGTTCCGATTTCAACGATTTTCCCTTGATCAAACACGAAAATCTTGTCGGCATTTCGGATTGTGGTTAGTCTGTGAGCAACTATGATAGTGGTCCTGCCTTCGCTGGCCTTCTCTAAAGCTCTCTGTACTTTGGCTTCACTGGCTGTGTCAAGAGCTGATGTGGCTTCATCCAGGAGGAGAATCTCGGGATTACGGACCAATGCTCTGGCAATGGCGATTCTCTGTTTCTGACCTCCAGACATCTGAGCTCCTCTTTCTCCCACCAGAGTATTGTATCCATTTGGCAAGGATTTGATGAATCTATGTGCGTTTGCTGCCTTGGCTGCGGCTTCAATCTGTTCCTTGGTTGCGTCTTCGTANATCCAGGAGGAGAATCTCGGGATTACGGACCAATGCTCTGGCAATGGCGATTCTCTGTTTCTGACCTCCAGACATCTGAGCTCCTCTTTCTCCCACCAGAGTATTGTATCCATTTGGCAAGGATTTGATGAATCTATGTGCGTTTGCTGCCTTGGCTGCGGCTTCAATCTGTTCCTTGGTTGCGTCTTCGTATCCATAGCGAATATTCTCATAGATAGTTGTTCCAAATAGAACTGGTTCTTGTCCAACTACTCCGATTTTCGATCTCAGCCATTTAACATTTAAGTCTCTAATATCTTGACCATCAATCAAGATAGATCCGTCTAGAACGTCATAGAATCGTTGGATTAACTGAATAGTTGTGGATTTTCCACAACCGGAAGCACCCACTAAAGCAACAGTCTCTCCTCGGTTTATTTCGAGATTCAATCCCTGTAAAACTTTCACTTCAGATCGATTTGGGTAGTTGAATTTAACGTCTTGGAACTCAATATTTCCTTGGATAGTTTCTGGCTGATCTCCCTTATCTGACAAAGGATCTATAGTTGGTTTGTGGACTATAATACTGAATACTTTAGCTCCTGCTCCTTTAGCTGAAGTTATGGATTCAACAAAAGGAGTCGAAATGCCCAAATTCATTCCAGCTATCATAATTGACATGAAGACTGTACAAAATATTCCAGGAGTGTAGACAATTTCCTCTGTAGGAAGATCCATCTCATCAATAATCAATCCGATTCCATACCAGAAGGACAAAGCATAAGAAGCGTAAATGAAAAACCATAATAATCCAAATGAAATTCCCATCAGAATATTTTTCTTGATATTAATATTTCTTGCATCAACAAGCTTTTCAGAATATCTCCCCTGTTCCATGCTTTCACCGCCAAATGCAACAACAGTTCTGATAGCTCCGAAGACTTCTTCAGCAATTGCGCCTGCCTTGGCGTACACTTCCACTTCCTTCTTGGATAACTTTGAGGTGAAATATCCAGCAATTCCTACTGATATTAGAGTAACTGGCATGGAAACTAAACAGACCAGAGACAGTAACCAGCCTTGAACGAAAGCCAGAACTATAGAAGAAATAAAAGCCGTTTGGAACATGATGAACATTCCCACTTTCTCCCCCAAACCGTCTTCAAATTTGGACAGATCCTCGTTAATTCTACTAGCAAATTCTCCGCTCTTATTCACGTCATACCATCCGATGTCCTGATTCAGTACTGACTGGATGAACTTGCCTCGAATGGTGAAAATCTGATTGTGAGCACTGTAGTTGAGCATTGTTGTAGAAATGTAACTGAATACCAGCATAATGGACCCAATTATAGCGTTGTAAATTGCAAAGAATTTCACTTCCTCCAAAAACCATTCAATCATGGCATCTGGATCAGCCTCGGGTCCCGGGGTTGGCATATAAATGGCTTGGGCCTGCGTAACCATTGCCTGGAAGACATAACCGATTTAATTATATTCCAACATTGACTGCAAATTGACCTTACGTCGATCAAACGACCGAAAACGAATGTGTTGGCGGGAGTCGTCAGACCTGTGACAATAGCCGAAATAACTCCAAATACCACCATTAATTTGTCCAGCCATGAGCTGTATTTGAACTATAGATAAAATTCCTAAGATTATTTCTTCATTTAAATTTAATTTTTAAAATGTACCATCTGTAGAATTGAAATAGCTGGATATTTATCCTCTTCATTTTCAGGTTTGTTTGTATCCTTTTCTAAGTTGTTAAATTTTCTGAAAACGAATAAATATATTTTCGAATTAAAAAACAATTTTACCCAAGCAAGATATTCATTTTGTTGTATAAAAATAATAATACTAAATTAATATAATATTTGTATATATATAATTTGTATATACGTATACGTATCTGCATTCGCAAAAAATAGTGCGGGCAGCTCTCAAAATTTTGACCAATTAAAAACGAAAATTTCACTTGGTAACAAGGCGAACAACGCGGAAATATTACTTTTAGTGGAATATAAGGGACCAGTTATTATATTTGATTATTTATCATCTAATAAAGTTATTAAAAATTACTTGTATTATTTTTCAAACAACAAAATAGTTATTTATGTTAGAAATGTGTGA